>BMAV01014236.1:92811-198960 GCA_019973955.1 Trichonephila inaurata madagascariensis | reverse complement strand
CTTGAAAAATAGGTTTAGAGAGAATTTTCTCATAAATATTAAACTAAAAAAGAAAGTAAAAGGAAAAATTTATAGAACTAAGAAAATTGTATAATTATCCTCAACGGTACTGTATTGAATTAAAGAATAAAAAAAGTGTGTGTGTTATGACCACACGATAAAGTGATAACTTCAAATTTTGTAATGTTATTTCGGGGGATTAGTTTGGTGAATAAAAACAAGGGGATATTAGTATTGTCCATAAAATTATTTATTCATATGTCTGTCCCTTTCATAAAGAATTTTTTTTGTGCGAAATATAGAACAATTTTTGGGGAATTAATTGTATTCTAAGAAAGAAATAATAGGTTTATGGGGGAAATAGGTTATAAACCTTTAGATTCATATTTTATTTAGATATTTTTTTATTTCGTCAAGCGTTTTCCCTACTTCCCGAGCTTCATTTGGACATTTGACAAAATTTAAAATTGTTTTTTGTTTTTAAAAAAAATCAACTAAAGGTTTTGATTTGTTTTTAAAAATTTTTTTTTTAAAAATTTCCCCCTTAAATTATTGGCAATTTGTTCAGGACCCGATCCGGCTTTGTGAATTTTAGTTGAATTTAACAATATTTATTTTATTAGAATTTAAATTTAATCAGGGGGATATAAGACAGGTATTATTGGGAAGAGAAACAGTCAAAATTTTTTAAAAAGGGATTTAATCAGAAGATTTATATCACATAATTCTGGCTCAGTGGGCACACAAGGGATGGGTCCGGGGGCCCCCGCCCCCCCAAACCCTTTGATAATTTTTCCGATTGATTATAATTCTAAGTATATAGTAGAAAATTTAATTAAATATTTGAGATTAATGTTTTTAATTAATGCTAATTATTTATTCAATAATAATTTTTTTTCTTTGTTTTTTCCGAAAATCGACAAAATCAAAAGGAGCATGATACAAGAAAGGTGAACTTTGCCCCCGGGACCCCCCCTTGAAAAATTTTGTGTGCGCACTGCTCTGGCTTATACTAGCTCTTTTTTTCATTGTATGGCAGTTTTTTTTCAAAAATATCCCGGGGCTGCTAAGGTAAGTCTTCTGAATTTATTTTTTTTTTTCTTTTTATTTGAATTATTCAATTGCCTTTTCTTAATACCGATATTAATTTTGGATTTTAAATTTTTTAAATTTTTTTAATTTTTTTTTTGACTAAAGTATATTTAAGTAATGTGATTAATAGAACTTTTGTTCATTGTATTCCCATTCGCTTACAAAAAAATTTTATTCTTAAGATCACTGAATATTGCTAATGATAATTATACTATTTACTTAGTTCTATAAAAATTTGTCCTTTTCTCATGTTATCTTTAGTTTTAGGTAGGATTTCTTTTCTCTAATATTTTTTAGTTCCTACATTCTAAACACTCTATATATTTTTATCTTGATAGAATTTTCAATCGTTTTGAAATAATTTTAAAGGTCTCATTTGAAATTTTATATACACGATTATTTTGGATGACAGTACATAATTTAATTATAATAAAAAAAATGAATTGATCAAAACTAAATTCAAAAAAATTACAAATACAGCCACGTTGGCATCATTTTTAGCTACTTAGCGACCCCTTTGAACCTTGTGTAAAAACTGAAAGATTTTTTTCTCACATTTTAAACCTCTCATTTGAGCTGAAATTTTCTATACACTATTGTTTTGGGTGAAAATACGATAATTTAATTATAATTAATTAAAATTAATTAACTGAAATTAATTATTTAAAGAATTACAGATACAGCCACGTTGGTTTCCTTTTTAGCGACTTAGCGACCCTTTTGGCGATTTGTGTCAGATCTTGAAAAGGTTTTTTTCTCACGTTTTAAAGCATTCAGTTGAACTGAAATTTTATATACATGATTGTTTTGGATAACAATACGATACTTTAGAGATAGTTAATACACATTAATTACCACTTAATGTTGTGATTCTGTCATATATATATACATATTTATATTAATGTAACCATTTACCCAATATTATTCAACCTTTACATAAATGACATGCCCACACACCCACAAACAATGATTAATCTCTATGCCGATGACACCTGTATAACGGCATGTTACAAAAATCACAACACACTATGCTCTAAATAAGCACCTCTCACTCCTGGAAAAATTCTTTAATTCATGGAAAATAAAAATCAATGTTGAAAAAACGGTTGCAATGCTTTTTACCAGGAGAAGAAAGCCATGCACGCCTCCCACTCTATACTCCATACCACTACACTGGTCTCAGAATACAAAATATTTACATAGGTATCATTTTAGGTAAAGCACTTACTTGGAAACAACATATTTATACGCAAGAAACAAATTCCAGATCGCGCTTAGATTAATTTACCCCTTAATTAACCGGAATTCTGAAATGACTCTCAACAATAAGGTACTTCTCTACACTGCTGTTTTGCGTCCCATCTTAAGTTATGCTTGCCCTGTGTGGGGTTACGCAGCTAATACAATTTAAAAAACTAGAAGTCTCTCCAAAACTCTTATTTCAGAAATATTACAAGAGCTGGTAGATATACCAGAAACTCCTACATTTATAAAACCCTTGACATTAAACCTTTTAAAACTTCATCAAACTCTCACAATTAATTTTTTAATAACCTCCCCCAAAACTAATAATTTAAATTTATTTATATTCAAAATTATATCTTAAACGATTCCACTAAGAGACCTAGGAGAATACTCCTAGACTCGTACAACCTTCCTTAGTATTAATCCTTTGCATTCACTGGTGGTGAATGTAAACTAAATATTCTAAAGTTTTTCCCCTCTAATTTTTTAAATTTGTAAACTCTTTTTATCCTTAATTTTCTTATCACTGCACCCACCAGGCAAGCCTTCTCTACCTTCATCCTAATTTTCCCAACCTCAGGACAGCCATTAGAGAGCTTTTCACTTATTGCAACCAACCAATGCAGTTTCCTCTAATCTAAAAAAATAGACTTCCCGCCAAAATCCTCAAGATCTCTCCCGCTGAAGCCATCAAGAATACCTCTCAGACATTGACGTCATCCACCTGCCTGATCCTAACATTCAACAAGATCTTCCTCTCGACAAACTAGATGAACTTTGTTTTCCCATTCAGGGCTCCCACTTGTTAGCGCAAAAATACTATTTCAGAAAGGGGATAAAGGATCTTTTATAGATCCATATCCCTATGACGTGAAGAAACGTGTAACCATTTAATAAAAAGTAGCTAAAATAAAAATTTTCTTTGTTGATCTAAGTAGAAATTGACTTAATTTTTTTTATATTACTTGTTTAAAAATATGACATTTCATTTTCATGCTTCAACTAGGATTAAAAGAATTCCGCATTCATTTCAGTAGAAAGAGGTGGCGGGGAAGGGAGTCCCACTTAGATCGAAGCTAGGAACTTTACTTTTACGGCGTATTGGTGTGTGTGTGGGGCAAACTATACAGCGTGTCAGAATGGCGGGAGGAAATGTCCCTCCTTTCCTTTTTAGGGGTGTGTATATCCGAATGAAGGCGAAAAGAGCCGAATAAGCGTTACATTCCCGAGCGTGACGTTCATTCAAGTTCACTCTTCTGCAAATCACGCCAATAGAAATTATCACTTCAAAAATCTATTTTTGTAATTAACTTACGTAGCAGCACAGGACTTATAAAAAATTGCATACAATCACAAAAGTAAGGACTTGTCATCTAGAGAGATTATGTGATAAAAATCTGATTAAATCCCTTTGAAAGGTTTTGACTTAGATTAAGGGCGTTACGTACACCTTCATTTTGCTGGGGACCTAGGGGGCTCAAAGCCTGACTGACGCCAAGCACTTATTAGGGCTTGGGGTCTAAAAGTTAATTTTGCAAGGAGCCCTAATATTATTCGTTACGCCACTGCCTAGATTCCTCTCTTTCCAATCGAGAATAATTTACCCTAAATGTGTGAATCTTGAAGGCATGAGTTTAACAAGCATTTATTTTCCTATTGAAGTACTTGATGGATGTCTTTTTCGAAGAAACTGACAAGCAAAAGTAAAATAATTTCTACAGAATCTACTAAACAAATCTATCAAAGATGTCATAATTTTTAAGGATTTCATGTGAGCAAAACTTTTAAACCGAATCCCTTCAAATTACAGAACTTTAAAAAAGATAAAGGATTTTTCTTTCCCCTGATATTTTTTAAAATTCAAATTGGCATTTTTTTCATCTGCCTTTAGAATTAACAATCTAAAGTACTTGTTCTGGAGAATCAATGGAGACAAATTTTTAACATACTATTGAAAGATGTTTTTCTATCTGAATTTGAGCTTTTAAATGATGGAGAATTATTTTGGTGTCACATTTTTAATATAAAAGACGCAGTTGGAAATCCATTTTTAGAGATTTAGATATATTTGCTTCAAAACTTTACAGCCTACCATAAGTAATGACACTAGAAACGGCACTTTCGAGAGTGACGTCAAAAAAGACAAAATTAAGGTATCGAATATACCTTGAACTGTTTGAGTCAATTCTCAGAATCAAAATGCTTTTGGAAGAATGAGGGACTTGTTCCTTTGATTTCTTTCCATTGCCATAAATGATTCAATATAATTCAGAAATTTATAAAAAGACACAGCAGAGATCACGATACTTAGCAGGAAGAATTTGAATATATTGTAAATGAATTAAATAATTAAAGTATTTTAACGTATTTTTAAAACAGTTTTATAAAATTAAAAAATATATACTTATTAAGTGCAAGTGAAAATCGATTCGCTACTTTTTGCTACTTTTCCCCCCTCTTCGTGCTACTTAGCCACATGAGTTTCTGGCAACTCAGCATTCGATTACTGTACCTGTCACTGGATAAACTTGAATATCTGGCTCTTTTTGTAAAATAGCCCAGTTACGAATACGTTATTTTGAAAATTGCATTTGGTCTTTGGAGGTTTGTGTACTCTTATCATTTCAATTTGTACTTCAGCAATAATGTAAACGCAGGGCTCAAGTATAGTATAGGGGGCACTTGGCGCAGTCCTTTTTTTTGGCGACTAAAAGTGGTTGCCAAGGTACTTTTTTCGGAATTATCGAATTCATTCTAAAATAAATAATAAATATCTCACCATGACATTTAGATAAAAATCGCCAAATCCGAAGAAAAATCGTCAAATCCGAAGTGGTCCCCATATACTACACTTGAACCCAATTTTTATTAATAAGACTAGAACATTTTTTTAAAAAAAATATTTTTGTGTTGAAAATTGAGTTTTCTTAAGAATATTTAAAATTAAATTCTTAACTAATGTTTGCTCTTAGAGTGATTTGTCATTTTCTGGTTTCAAATGTAATGCATATCATAAATATCAATGCCATTAGTATATAAAGTATTTCTTTTCAGATTAATCACTCAGTGTTGATAAATAAGGTGCCAATAAATTCCCCTTAAATAATTATAAGTAAGTTATTTTTTTATTTATGTATAATTTTAATACATTGACAACTATTGGGTGTAAGAGAAAGTCCTGTTGTTTTTTCCTAAAGAAAAATTTTTTTTTACTTTTTATTAAAAATTTAATATAAAATATAATATCCTTTGTTCGTTACAACTGTCTACCAGTGTTTTGGCAGCTTATTTAACCCCTTGTAATAGAAGCTCTTTGTTTTGGAGACAAAACATTCTTCCACTGTCATTTGGACACCCTCATAATTATGTATTCATTGCCATGAAGAAAGTTTTACTACAAGATGAACAGATGATAGTCAGATGGTGCAATATGAGGAGTATATGCTGGCTGAGGTAAAGTTTCCAAACCCAACTCTGCAATTTTTTATGTGGTGTTTCTTGCTGCATGTAGTCTAGCGTTGTCGAGATGTAGAATTCCACTCTTTCTTTTGGCCAAAGATGGATGCTTATGTATGTTGAATTTCTTTATTCGAAATATTAAGTTGTGAACAGTAATGGCCATTTAGTTTTCTTTCAGAAATTTATAGTACACTATACCCTTGTTGTCTCACCACCAACACAACATAACCTTCTTCTGATGCATGCCTGTTTTGGAATGTGGGTGGTAGTGTCTTTTCTTTGTAAACATATGCTTTTTCCTAACCACGTGTTTAAACATTATCTATTTTTCATCTTCAGTCACCATGTGGTCCAAACACAGTTCCATTTTGTGATGAGCACGATTTGAACAATATATCGAACTTCTGTCCATTAAATTTTTTTCCTTAATTCATGTTTCACCCAAACGGACATTTTGGGCTCATCTTTCTAGGAAAAATCACCCAAGTGAAATTTCACAAGCCATTTTTGATATGTTTGAGCTGTTGCTTCTTTCTCTCCAAGTGATGTCACACAATTTCTTTTTGCCTCCATTGCGTTATTCCAATTTTGAAACTCAAACAACATACAATGTCTTCAGTTCATTTTTTCTTCACTCATGTTGACAGTTTTACTGGTTTAAAGAAGCTGACTAAAATGCAAAAAAATGTGTAAAAATCATCAATAGTATCCTAATCTAACTGTTTAAACCAGTTTCAGTTGGATCCTAATTCTTGCCAAGGATCAACAATGCATAAAAGTGCACATGTTCAAAAATGATAGAACTTTAACCTTATACCCAATAGAACTAGATGCAAAGAGAAATCTGCAGCTTCAAAGCTTCAGGTTTTCTTATTGCATTAATTCTATATATTATCTCTTATCACTTTATGAATATTTTTTTCTGCACTTTTGATATTAGTAAAAAAGAGAAGGAAATTAAATCAATGAATAATCACACAAGATAGATAAATATTTTAGTATTTTTGTTTGATTATGATCAAATTTATAATAACTTCTCAGTCATTATGCAAATAATTTGCTACTACTTATAATTAATTCCTTGCTTGAAATGTATGTTTTTGAATTTGGAAAGTTGACTTAGTAAAACACAAGTTAGAATTGCATTTCTTTGTAGTATCTGGAAATTTCACTGCTTTGCATTAAAATTTATCCACACCACTGTATTGAAAACAGAAATAAGAAATCACAAGACAATATAACATGTTTAGAAATCTATTTGTATTATTAAATTGCTGTAGGTAGGGAGAAAAGGAAAATAGTGCAAACAAATTTAAAAAGAAAAATCCACCTCAAATTAATACTAATGTCGTATAATAAAAGTTTTGATATCGTTAATGGAATATACATTTTACTCATGTGAAATAAATTAATTCTGTTAGAAATATGAGAATATAAAATATGGTGCTGAAGTCAAAATTTAATGTTAATGATGGTGTACTTTTTACTATGAAAGTGTTCTGAATTTGGGTCTTATTCTATAACATAACACACAAAAGATAGCTTTTTGCAAGTAAATGCAACTTCATATGCTAATAATAACTTCAAAAATTAGAGATGAATTCTATCAATTTAATTGTTCTAATTAATGTAAGACTTATGCATTAATAACATCCACATTTTAGTTTCCAAATAGAAGAAATAATTGTTTCTTTCTTTTGGCCAGTATTGCCTAGCACAACAATATTGGCTTTATGTATTTTAATGTTGTTCAAGTAGACCGAGATTCTTTGATTATGGCTTTATTAGCAGTTCAGTAGTCTCATGTAATGCTGAGATTTTTGGCTAGCATTCATTGATTGAGAATGCTAATTTTTTGGTGAAATTGTCGAATCGGCCGCTTCTTCGCCAAATTTAGAAAAATCGCGTTTTTGTCAAAAACTCCTTCACTGGAGAACAAATTCAAAGGGTTACCAGATTTAGAGCATTTATCGATTTGGCGAGAAAACACTTGGCGCGAGAAGCGGCCGATTCAACAAATCAACCAATTTTTTGGTGTGTGTGGGGGTATTGATTTTTTTAATTATGTCAAAGTTATTCAATGGTGATTGAAAATTTAACTAAGCTTTTTACTAATGTAATATATAAAATTTTGATGAAGCACTTTCTGTTGTTTTTGTATTTTTAGTTAACATACTCTGTTGGCCATTAAAATTGCAACACCAAAAAGGAATAATCTGGTCGAATGCAAAAATTATATGAAAGGAAGAAGTGGTTGGAATATGCAAATTATTGCTGTTTCAGAGCATTTTGACTATGCAGTAGAGAGAAGAGACATTTGAAGCTCTGCACAAAAGAAAAGGTGTAGTGGGGATTTCTCATTTGGAAAGTGCTTTGAATGGTTGAAATTTGTACTGTATATCGTGTTATGCTTCGAATAAGAAGAAATGCTCATCTGCAAGTGTCGGAATTTGATAGCGGTAGGATTGTGGCCTATTGAAAGTGTGGATTATCGTTTTAAGATATCGCACTGGTCAAAGGCCAACCACTGACATGCGAATATGGAATCAATGGGTTGCCGAGGGGCATACTGAACAGTATGCAGAATCTTCACACTCCCACAATTGATGCCTGAGAGGACTGACATATTGTGAGGTTAGACTTGCCTAACCCTACAACCATATCATGGACCATTAATCAGGAAATGTGCATGTTTGCAGTACACAGTATCTGCTTGTACAGTGTGACAATGTCTGTAGCAGCATAGACTGTCACCACAGCAGCCATTACTTTGGCTACCCTTGACAATGCTGCATGGAGAAATAGCAACTCTGATGCATCAAACGACAAAACTGGATACAGGAGGAGTGGCACATATCTTTTCAGACGAGTCTCAGTTCTGTGTGCAGTATTCGAATGGTCGTATATGTGTCTGGAGGCTCAAGAAGACTGCTCATTGTGCTTGGTTGCATTTGATATTGGCATAAGGTCCCTGCACCTGGTGCTTTGGTTTGAGCAGCCACACATGTCTAGTTTTGGATTGACAGTAATTTGAACGTAAACTGGTACATTCTTTATACCTTACGTCCAGTGGGTATGCCTTGTCATCCAAGCTTGCCAGAGGCCCTCTACCAACAAGATAATGCAAGACCACATGTTTCACATCTAGTTCTGACTTATATCAATATGCAGGGTATTCGATTGTTACCCTGCCCTGCATGGTCTCCAGACCTGTCACTCATTGAAAACATTTGGGCTTGGGCTGTTGAGAGACTGGCCTGCCACCCTTCTCCAGCTAATACATTTGATGAAGTGTGACATAGATTTGAAGCAGCATGGAATGAGTTACTGATTTCTGTCATCCAAGCCCAGTTTGACTTCATGCCTAGCCGGTAAATGTTGTTTTAGCTGCCAGGGGTAGCAGCTGTTTCTACTAAATTCGTACCCCTGTAAGCCCCTATATTCTTTGCAATTATTTTGTCTTCATACCATAAATATCTTTTTTGTATTTGCTTTTCTTCATGGTGTTGCAATTTTATTGACCTGCAGTGTAGGACTCATTTCAAGAACATATTTTAAGGAACAAATTTATACTTGTAAGCACTATTGTTTAAATTTTCTTTCTTATTTACTTGAGCACAGAAGACAATTATTAATTTTCAAAGAAAAAATGTCTTATGTTATATGTCAAGTAATTATTTTGTATATCAGCATGAACAGCTTCATTTTATTTTATTTTACAAAAGTTAAAATTTTAGAAAAATTTTGCAATTTTTTTTTATTTATAAAATGTTTTATTATTATAAAAATATAAAATTAAGAACTTAAAACTTCCTTCAAGAAATCAGATTAAATATTGAATAAATGAGTCATGTGGGCATCAGAACATGTTTAATTACTTAACATTTTTTTACTTATGTTAGTAATTAATGCTTAACATGATAACTCTTTGTCTCAATTGAATCTTTATGAGAATTATATAAAGCATAAATTTTTGAAAATATATTTTTTAAAGTATTCTTAAATATTAGCAATAAAAGTATATACACTATAAAAAACTTAAGTTATCATTATTTATAATTGACTTCCTCATTTTGCTTGGCTCATGTTACCAATGTATTTTCTATAACATTAAATTCACACACACACACAAAACTATGTTTAAAATAAAAAAAATTAGAAAAATTATGTGTATTACTCTTATTTTTCAAGCATCCTCAATCAATTGCTAAAGCAAAGATGTGCTGAAATGCAAAATTGGACAATCCTGAATAATCCTATCAATACACATGCATTAATGAGAAACCTCCTTACCCATGAAAGAATTAAAGAAGAAAGTTTAACATCAATCAGTGGAAAATCTACATAATTGTAATCCTTTTCAATGTGCACAACTTGCTATGCAGCCTATGCTTACAGAGAAGATGATCTTCCAAAATTTGCAACAAGTCATTGTACCAATCAGATACATCCCTATGTATTTCATTTTGTGACAAAGTTATTTCTCTTCATTAAAGTTTAAATAAATATTCACATATTTATGACAAAAAACCCCTTATGTTTTTGAAATTTGCCAAAAGCATTTTTTGAAAAAGCTTTTTTTTAAAAAAAAATTCATAGCCAATATTTATTTGTGAAATTTGCAAAATGGCTATACCTACTATAGATTCTTTTAAAAAGAACCCACAAACTAATACTAACAAAAAATCTTACATTTGTGAGATTTGCAAATCAGAATTTGCTCAGAGTTGTACTTTAAAACGGCATTTTTGCATTCATACTAATGAAAAACCTTTTGTGTGTGAAATTTGCCAGATGGCTTTTCCTACTATTTACTCCTTAAAAATGCATTTAAGTACTCATACTAATGAAAAAGCTTTTATTTGTGATGCATGCAACAAGACTTTTTCTCTAAAATGGGCTTTAGAAAGGCATTTGCGTGTTCATACTAAAGAAAAACCTCATATTTGTGAAATTTGCAACAAAGCATTTTCTAATAGTGGTTCTTTAAGAAGACATTTGCGTGTTCATACCAATGAAAGACCTTATGTTTGTGAAATTTGCAAGAAAGCATTTTCTGATAGTGGTTCTTTGAAAAGGCATTTGTTAATTCATACCAATGAAAAGTTGTACATATGTGAAGTTTGCAATTCAGCATTCTCTCAAAGGTGCAGTTTAAAAAAGCATTCTCTACTTCATACCAACGAAAAACCATATGTTTGTGAAGTTTGCCAGAAGGCATATTCTAATAGTTTATCCTTAAAACCATATGTATATTCATACCAATGATAAGCCTTATGTTTGTGAAATTTGTAAAAAGACTTTTTCCGAAAGTTGTGCCCTAAAAAGGCATATGCGTGTTCATACAAAGGAAAAGCCTTATGTTTGTGAAATATGTAAGAGAGCTTTTTCTGAAAGTAATTCTTTAAAGAGGCACATTCGCACTCACACGAAAGAAAAGCCTTATGTTTGTGAAATTTGTAAGAAGGCTTTTTCTGTTAGCAATTCTTTAAAAAGCATTTGCTTATTCATGCAAAAGAAAAGTCTGATGTTTGAGAAATTTGCAAGATGGTTTTGTCTTGAAGATTTATTTTAGAAAAAGCATTTGCATATTCAAATCAACAAAAAGTCTTATATTTGTGAAATTTACTGGAAGGCATTTCTGAAAGTAGTTCTTAAAAATCATGTGTATTCTAGCAAACAAAAGCCTCATGCTTTTGAAAACTGCAAAAAGTGTCTTTTTCTTAGATTATTAGCTAGGAATATTTGCTTTTTTCTTTATCAGAAGCACTATCTGGAAATGTGTGGAGTTTTTAAGTATGCCTCTATATTTTTGTGTAAAGTATAGGGTATGAAACATTAATAAAAATTTTAATCTTCATTAGGAAGCATGGAAACTCATTTTAAAGGGTGCCCCCCCCCCTGTAATGCATTTTGAACAGTGTTTACTTTATTTTCCAAAGATTGTGATTTAAAAATTTTTTTTCTGTAAAGTACTTTGTAGCTTATGTCAATATATTATATTATTTGTAAATAAAATGAAATTAAAATTGTCAGAAAATAAGATTTATAACAGTCCAGGGCATTTTATTTTATGTATCAATTATAACAATTAAATTTCTTTATTGTTTTAAAATTTTGCAATGCACTTTTTTGAATAAATTCAATATTGAATTTTTCTGTGTGATTTTAGACTGAGACTTTTGTTCGGTAATGTCTTAAACTGCAGTGGATAAAATATTTCATTTTTGATTTTAGAAGAGGTTGAGTATGAAATAGAACAAAATTTTACATCAAGCAATTTTTTTGTGCTAAATTTGAATTCTAAACTCAAGCACTATACAGCACATACAAGTATGAGACAAAACAATAGGACCACCCTTTTAAAAAAGTCGCCCTTCGATCATCCAATAAAAGCCACTTTGTGTCATAACAATGTGCCTCCTAGTGGCTGTAAAAGCAGAGTATCAGTCAAGCATTTGGCAGTGTGGGAATTGCAGGACAAAATTCTACTCCTAGCAAAGCGTCATAATGTCCAACCTCTCCGACGTAGAAAAGGCATGCTGACCTCGCTGGAGTGTCGAGTGTCCAGAACAACCAGCTTTTGGGTGTTTAAAGGACCACTGTGTCGGGTTCTGACTGCCTAAACAAACCTTGGTACACTGTCTTCTGGGAAGCACAACAGTGGCCAAAGGTCTAAGTTGAAGGACCATGATAGATGAATGTTGAAGGGGATAGTCTCCGAAAACACAAGGCTACACTGCTGCAGATAACGTTCAAGATGAATATCCTCCCTTAGAATCCCATATTTAAGAAAACTATTCAACAGGAGTTGCGTGCTGCAAATATTTATGGCAGATTAGCTATTCCAAAACCGTTAGTTTCAGCTCAGAGTACTATGAAGACAACCCATCTGGTCTGATGAATCATCCTTTACAATATTCCAGACCACCTAACTTGTGTTCGTCTGGAAACACTGGCTGAAGCATTTTATGTTGACTGTCTGGTTCTTGCTGTGAAACATGGAGGGGGTTCTGTGATGAGGCTCCTCATTGTTTTGAGGGGGATGATCATAGGCGACCATTATTGAAACATTCTCCCAGATCATCTTTACCCTATGCTTTAGAATCTCTTTCCAGGAGAACATCCTGTGTTCCCCTGTTCTCACGTCTTCCTATGTTCCAACATGATTGCATTATCATAATGATGAAGTGGAACATCTGATGTGGTTTTCAGTCACCTGTTCTGAACAGCATTGAATATATGTGGGGTTCTTTAGAGAACAAAGTCAGTGTTTTGTTTCTTCCTCCATGCACATTATCTGAACTCAGAAATAGCCCTGAACGAGGAAAGTGTGCGAATTCCGATGAACTTTGTTCAAAACCTTTATTTGTCAATCCCACTTCGACTGTAAGCTGTCATTCAGGCCAAAGGTAGCCTAACCCCTTACTGAAAAAAAAAAATTTCATTTCTTCACTGGTGTTCCTATTATTTTGTCCTATAACTGTATTTATATTCAAGCAAAAGTATTATATTTTTATATACTGTTTGTCCCAAAAATGCATAAAAATTTAAAGAATTGATGTATTTGAATACGATTTGCGGAAAAGTCATTCTCGTGAAGGGGGATCTTTTTGGTTGAGAAAAAAAAAATTAGTTACATTTTCCTTATGCGAGATGGCGCTTTACTCTAGCAAATCTCACATGAAATATGCAAATCAGAGTCCTATAAAATGCAGAGAGAGAAACAGCTTTTATTCTTCTCATCCCTGTTATTGACTTTAGCGTGGGTGCATAGTGATGTTGACATTGGTAGATAAAGCACTGTTGGTGTAGTTTTATTATCTCAGCCAGGAATCAGCGGCTGAAGTTATATGAAGGTTTCCGACAGAGAAGAATGTGAAAAAAAAAGTCAGGTTCTATAACTCGTTCAGGACTAGTTTTTCTTTTATGACGTTCCGAAGAAACAAGAAGTTTGCAGGATCGGCTTCGCAGTAGTGCGCTACGATTGTCAGAGATTCATACCTCAAGTGTGTTTTCGCAAATTAACACTTTAAAAGAATAGTTAAGGAGCGGAAAATACCAGAGAGTATGTTGTGGACAAGAAGTTGCATGAAACACGGGTATACCGAGTGCATCGGTATTTTGCATCCTTCATGGTATGTTGCAATTGTACCCCTACAAATTGCAATTGCTACAACAGCTGTTGCCATATGATGCAGCTAAGTGAATGACATTTAAATTTGTGAGTTCTCGGAATTCGAAGAAAATCCACAATGGCTGCTCAGTATCTTACGGGCAATGTCTGTCTGAAATTTCCAGAGAGCAGCAGTAGAGCTTTCAAGAAAAAGCTTTTTTTAAAGTTACAATATGAATCATTACGGAGAATAGAACTCTGGACTTCTTGGTGGGAAACGCGTACTATGACCAATGGACCTGTTATGTTATTTGATACATGGTGAAAAGTCTTCTAAAAGAAGAACTTTGAGTATTTTAAAAGAAAATTAATTGAATAAGGGATCAATTGGGGAATATTCTTGGATCTGTTAAAACTAAAGCCCTTGATTTATTTTTCAATATCCTAGATTGACTTGGGTTGTCTTTTATCAAAAGTTAACGGCTAATTTTTTATAAATGGCCTGGAAAAAATCATTTTGCTCTGGAAATGGAAGTCTTTATTCCTCATGAACCACCAAGCATTTTTTAAAATTTTGGAAAAGAAAATTGTGTTTAAAAAACCCAAAGGTTTAAAAAAAAAAGTGCGTGTGTGCTTATGACCACACGACAGAAGGTAATAACTTCAAACTTTGTAATGTTGGTGTAGGTGAATAAAGAACAGAAATTTTTGTTTTATTAACGGATCTATTGAATGAACTAATATGATTGCATAAAGATATGTACTTATAATGACACATATTTATTTTACTCTCCAAATTTGGTGATTTTCGTTTGTTATAGTCAACCTCTTTTTCCATTGAAACCCATGAGCAGATTTGGACCACCTAGTTAAGGTTGTACGGAGTTTAAGCCATTACTAAAAAAAGTCGTTTAGCTCGAAAACCGGTTTTCAATGCCATACCCTTCGCTTTCCATAAATGCTTGTTTCAATAAATTTTTCATTTTTTTTGAGGGCTTGATTTTTAAGCAAAGTTTTTAAACTTCCTTCATCGATAACAAACAACAAATCTCTTATTCTAAGAGATGAAAGTATGAAATATTTTTGTTCAGAGTATTGATTTATTACAACGCTAAGAAGTCCATACAGAACGATTAAAAGTTATTTTCATAAAAGCAAATTTGATATTGACTCGTTTTTTGAAAAAAAATTGAAAAAATACAAAATTTCGTTTTTTTTTAAATGTATATACCATATTGTGGTGGGAAAAAGAAAAATCTTTCCGGGTTCTGTAATTTTTTTTTTGGGTTTTATTTTGATAGAAAAATTGGATTGCAATTTAAAACAGCGAAAAAAATCGGAAAATTCTCCCTTTCCCCTTTTTTTTTTTGCCGAAAAAATTTGCAGGGAAAAAAAGACCAGGGGGAAAAACAATTATGTGTTTTGGGAAATTTAAAACCTTTTAAAATTTGCGATATCAGGCGGAATTTTGAACCCAAACCCCCCTGAATCCACTTGAACCTGCACAAAAAAAAAATCATCACAATCGGTCCAGCCATTATTGGAACACTTCGTCATCTACACATGCACAGAAGAATTATATACATAAAATAAACCCTTTAAAAAAGTACTTTTTATTTTTTTTTTCCCGTAAGTTTTTAATATAAGATTCTTGTTTAAAGAATCATGGTGCAAAACTTAAGCAACAGGTGGGTTTATTGCCATAACTTCACGAAAAATCATCTGAGAACATAAAATTTTTGAAATAGGAGAGTATTATGTATAAAGGATGACGAAAGATCGGCGCTGAAAAGGAATAAACGCATACGGTATGGAATCAAACAAAACAAGTTTTATTGAACGCATAGTATCGTGACTCATGATTGTTATCCAACGGGAAAGAACAACAAGCAGATGTTCCTTAATATGGTATATGTCCCCCCCCTTACTACAATGGTTGCTTTCCCCGTCTCCGACACTAGAACCAGTGGTGCAACTTTCCCTTGAGGTAGGTGCCCATTCCTCAATAAACATCTGTTTGAGTTGTTGGTTGTACCCCCGGATGATGGGAGCGTGGGCAAAGTCTCCCCCAAAACATCCCCATTTCGATGAGATTTAAATCGGGGAACGCGGGCCAATCCATTCAGGATATCTTCACTTTCCAGCAGCTCCTCAACAGCAAAAGTACGATGTGGCAGTGCATTGTCATCCAAAAGATGAAGTCTGGCCCAAACACCTCGGAAAAGATGCAAAGGGGGAAGAAGTACCTCCTCACAAAAAAGGATCCCCGGTTACGCCTCTTCGAAAATGGGAAGCTCAGTTCCCCCGTTCAACATAATGCCCCCCAGAAAGAACTCCGGACCACCAAGATGTTTTTTCCTTGATGTTACGGGGATAAAACCGGTCCCGATCTCTCTCCAAATCAAAGGGTTGAGAATCGCTTCGGTACGAACCCGACCTCATCTGTAAAGAAACACATCCTTTGGGATCAGTTGTCATTTTTTGTGCTCTTTTCCCACAAGCGGGGGCTTCGATGGCCATTTTTCAACGGGAGGGGTTCATGAGGTAGGTGAACACCCCCCCTTTGTGGGGCGCGGCCCAGAAAAACCGCTACACTTGTCACCGTTGTTGTACAGAGTTTTTGTGACTGCTGTCGAATTTTTTTCGCCTGCAGGATGATATATCGGTCATCCTGAGTTTTCGTCCCGGGGGCCACACCAACCTTTTCTAAACTGTACCCGTTTTTAACTTTTTCCAAGCGCGAAACGACATTTTTGTTGATTCCGAACTCGCAGCACACTGGTGACAGTACCCCCCTCCTCCAGCCCCCGGGTCATTCTTCCACGTGTGAAGTCACCCAGATGATTTTTGTAGCCATATTTGATCTGACTCACTGGCACTTGCAGAGAATATGGTAATTGCGTCTCCGTCCTTTTTTCATTCTACTGTTGAGCAGCTCGCGCCGACATCCCGGTTTTGCGCCTAATCGTTCTGACGTTTTGTTCCTGATATTTGATACGCATGACGTTTCTACTGACTTAGTGTTCCCTCTACTGATCTCCCGACCTTCTTTTTTTGCAATTTCAACTATCTGTTAAATTTTCATTGTTGCTTTAAATTTTTTAAAACCCGTGTATTTTAATAAAAAAATTCATGCTCATAAACATTATTTTGCATTAAGTTTTTCATATGTTATAGCAAAAATCATTTAATTATTAGAGAAATGTTGATACATAAACATTATTAACTTCCTTCTATTGTATTTTAAAACAAGTTAAAAATTACTATAATTTATTTATGAGTATTTAAAAAATGTCAAAAAATAAACAATGTAAACAAAAATTAAAAAAAAAACATCATTTGAGGAAATTGAATAATTGTGGGAAAAAATCAAAATGTGTTTTAAAAAAAAATTTTTTTTATTATTATCATTTATTACTTATGTTAACTTTTTAAAATGAGCATCCAATATATACTTACATGAAGCTTTTTTTCTTGAAATGAAGTATAATTTTTAAAATATTTTAGAGTATCCTTATATATTATGATAAAAGTATATACATAAGAAACTTGTTTTTTTCTTTATTGTTAATGACTTGTTTTGTCTAACTTGAACAAATGCTTTTTTATAACATTAAATTTACAAAAAATATTTAGCTTTTATTAAAGTAAAAATTAAAAAATTGCCCCATTTTATCTTTTAAGCTTTACAAAGAATAACAAAGAAAAAACGCCCCCAAATACAAAAATTGATAACCTTGAACAATTCTATCAATACTTATGCATCAATGAGAAAGAAGCTGTTTGAGTCAAAGAGAAGAGTTCAGCATCATTCAGGGGAAATCTACTTTTTTGAGATAATATAAATAACCTTTGGATGCATACACCCAACCGTTGCAGGGCAGGAAGATGTTTTTTTTTAAAATGTGTGAAGCAAATTATTATCCCAAAAAATGATGTGAAACCCCCTACACCCTGCCATTTTTGGACAAACCATTTTACCCGGCACTTTAAAATACCAAAAAAAAAGATTCGGGTTTTTACTTGTAAGTAAGCCCTTTTTCCAAAAAAAAAGCTTTTGTAAAAAAGTCATTTATGTATTTATAACCAATAAAAAATCTTACGTTTGTGAAATTTTTGTAAGATGTTTTTCCCCCTCTATATCAAATTTTTAAAAAGGAATCCCTTTTTTGATATCAAAAAAAATCCCTTTTTTATTTGTGACATTTGTAATAAGATTTTTTTTCAAAAAAGGATTTTTAAAAAGGCATTTGTACCCAAAAAAAGTCTTATGTTTGAAAAATTTTCCCAAAAAAATTTTTCCCACTATCCTTTTTTAAAAAAAAACATTTTTTTGTATTTATACTAATGAAAAGATTTTTCGGTGATACATGCAAGAAGATTTTTTTGATACATATTTTTTTTAAAAAAGGCATTCGCGTGTTCATATTTAAGGAAAAAAGATTTTTGGTGTGTAAATACATGCAAGAAGATTTTTTGATACATATTTTTTTGGAAAGGCATTTATGGTTCATACAAAGGGAAAAAAGCCTTATGTTTTAAAAATTTGTAAGAAGGCCTTTTCTGAAAGGGGTAATATTTTTAAATAGACATTTCCCACTCATACGAATGAAAAGCCTTATGTTTTGGAAATTTGAAAGATGGTTTCTCGGGTTATACATTCTCTAAAGAACACTTGCATATTCATACTGATGAAAAGAAATTTGTTTGTGACTTTTTGTAAGAAAAAACTTTTTCAAAAAAAGTTCTTTTTAAATTCTTTTCTATTCATCCCAAAGGGAAACCCCTTTTTGTTTTAAAAATTTTCGGGAAAGCATTTTCTAATAGTCGTTTTTTAAGAATACATTTGTGTGTTTCATAAATGAACGACCTTATTTTTTGAAATTTGAAAAGCTTTTTCGATTGTGGTTCTTTGAAAAGGCATTTGGTTTAAATTTATACCAAAAAAAAAGGTTGACATGTGGAAAATTTTTCAATTCAGCATTCCCCCAAAGGTGCAGTTTAAAAAAGGGATTTTTTTCCCTTTTACCAACGAAAAACCATACGTTTGTGAAGTTTGCCAGAAGGCATATTCTTATATTATTCCTTAAAAAACCCTATGTATAAAATTTTCCCTTTATAACCCTTTTGTTTTTGAAATTTGCAAAAGATTTTTTTTCCCAAGGGTTTTGCCCTAAAAAAGGGATAGGGGTTTTTCATACAAAGGGGAAAAACCTTATGTTTGTGAAATTTGTAAGAAGGCTTTTTTTGATTAGTAGTTCTTTAAAAGAGGGACATCGCACTCATACAAAAAGAAAACCTTTTGTTTGTGAAATTTGGGAAAATAGGCTTCTTCTTTTTTGTAACTTTTAAAAGCCATTTGCAATTTTTCATGCAAAAAAAAAGTCTGATGTTTGAGAAATTTAAAAAGATGTTTTGTCTTGAAGATTTATTTTAGAAAAAAACATTTTTTGTATATTCAAACCCAAAAAAAAGTCTTATATTTGTGAAATTTACTGGAAGGGATTTTTTGAAAAATAGTTTTAAAAAAATCATTCGTGTACTGTACCGACAAAAACCTCATGATTTTGAAAAACCCCAAAAAGTGTTTTTTTTCATAGATTATTAGCTAGGAATATTTGCTTTTTTTTTTTTATCAAACACTATCTGGGAAAAGTGTTAGTTTTTTAAATATGCCTCTATATTTTTGTGTAAAAAATATAGGGTATGAAACATTAATGAAAATTTTTAATCTTCATTAGGAAGCATGGAAATCATTTTGGGGGTGCCCCCCCCCCTGTAATGCATTTTGAACAGTGTTTACTTTATTTTCCCAAAAATTGTGATTTAAAAATTTTTTTTTTTGTAAAATTTCTTTGTAGCTTATGTCAAAATATATTTTTTTTGTAAAAAAATGAAATTAAAATTTCAGAAAATAAAAATTTTTTAACAGTCCCGGGCATTTTTTTTTTTATGTATCAATTATAACAATTAAATTTCTTTTTTTGTTTTAAAAATTTTTCAATGCACTTTTTTTTAATAAACCCAAAATTGAATTTTTCTGTGTGATTTTAGACTGAGACTTTTGTTCGTAATGTTTAAACTCAGTGGATAAAATATTATTTTTGATTTTAGAAGAGGTTGAGTATGAAATAGAAAAATTTTACATCAAGCAATTTTTTGTGCTAATTTGAATTTAAACTCAAGCACTATTACAGCACTACAAGTATGAGACAAAACAATGGACACCCTTTTAAAAAGTCGCCCTTCGATCATCCAATAAAAGCCCTTTGTGTCAAACAATGGGCCTCTAGTTGCTGTAAAAGCAAAGTATCAGTCAAACATTTGGCAGTGTGGGATTTCAGGACAAAATTCTCCCTAGCAAAAACGTCATAATGTCCCCAAACCCCTCCGACGTAGAAAAGGCATCTGACCTCCCCAGGAATGTCCAGAACAACCAGCTTTTGGTGTTTAAAGGACCACTTGTCGGGTTCTGACTGCCTAAACAAACCTTGGGTCTTCTGGGAAGCACAACAGTGGCCAAAGGTCTAAGTTGAAGGACCATGATAGATGAGTTTGAAGGGGATAGTCTCCGAAAACACAAGGCTACACTGCTGCAGATAACGCGCGCGCGTTCAAGATGAATATCCTCCCTTAGAAACCCATATTTAAGAAAACTTTTCCCAACCCAAATTGGTTGCTGCAAAAATGGCAAAAGATTTTATTAAACCGTTGGTTTTGCTTGCAGGGGGGCTTATGGAGACACCCATTGTCTGATGAATCACCTTACAAATTCCCCAGACCATTTTTCCCCTTGTGTTCTCCAGGAAAACACCTGTGCCCGCCATTTTTATGTTAACTGTCTGGTTCTTGATGAATGAACATGGAGGGTTTTCTGTATGACTCCCTTTGGGTTTATGTGGGGTTCTAGGAAAAACCATTTTGCATTCTCCCAATCACTTACCTGCTTAAAAATCCTTTTCCGAGGAAATTGTGCCCGTTTCCGTTTCTTTTTTCCCAAAACCCTTTGCTTAACCCATAATGATGAAGGGGCATTGGCCAGGTCAACCCTTCTGAAAAAATTATTTTCTTCACTGGTGTTCCTATTATTTTGTCCTATAACTGTATTTATATTCAAGCAAAAGTATTATATTTTTATATACTGTTTGTCCCAAAAATGCATAAAAATTTAAAGAATTGATGTATTTGAATACGATTTGCGGAAAAGTCATTCTCGTAAAGGGGGATCTTTTTGGTTGAGAAAAGAAAATTAGTTACATTTTCCTATGCTAGATGGCGCTTTACTTTAGGAAATCTCATGAAATATGCAAATCAGAGTCCTATAAAATGCAGAGAGAGAAACTGAACTTTTTTTCTTCTCTTCCTGTTATTGACTTTAGCGTGGGTGCATAGTGATGTTGACATTGGTAGATAAAGCAATGTTGGTGTAGTTTTATTATCTCAGCCAGGAATCAGCGGCTGACGTTTTATGAAGGTTTCCCCGACAGAGAAGAAAGTGAAAAAAAAAGTCAGGTTCTATAACTCGTTCAGGACTAGTTTTTCTTTTATGATGTTCCGAAAAAACAAGAAGTTTGCAGGATCGGCATCGCAGTAGTGCGCTACGATTGTCAGAGATTCATACTTCAAGTGTGTTTTCGCAAATTAACACTTTAAAAGAAAAGTTAAGATGCGAAATATCAGAGAGTATGTTGTGGACAAGAAGTTGCACGAAACACTGGTATACCGATTGCACCAGTATTTTGCATCCTTCATGGTATGTTGCAATTGTTACAACAAGTGTTGCCCAATGAGGCAGCTAAGTGACTGACATTTAAAATTGGGTTTTCTCGGAATTCGAAGAAAATCTACAATGGCTGCTCAGTATTTTGTGGGCGTTAATTTTGTCCGCGTATGTAGCAAGCTACGAAATGAATCATGACTGAGAATAGAACTCCAAACCTGTTGGTGGGAAACGCGTACTATGACCAAAACTGTTATGTTATTTGATACATGGTGAAAAGTCTTCTAAAAGAAGGAAGAACTTTGAGAATTTTAAAAGAAAATTAATTGAATAAGGAATCAATTAGGGAATATTCTTGGATGTGTGAAAACTTAAGCCTATGATATATTTTTCAATATCTGAGATTGACTTGAGTTGTTTTCCTTATCAAAAAAGTTAACGGCTAATTTTTTAATAAATGGCCTGGAAAAAATCATTTTGCTCTCGAAATGGAAGTCTTTATTCCTCATGAACCACCAAGCATTTATTAAATTTGTTGAAAGTAGCATGTGCTTAAAATCAAAAAGGATTTAAAAAGAATAATGCGTGTGTGCTTATGTGACCACACGACAGAAGGTAATAACTTCAAATTTTGTAATGTTAGTGCAGGAATTAGGTGAATAAAAAACAGAAATTTTTGTTTTATTAAAGAATTTATTAGATGAACTAATATGATTAAAGATATGTACTTATAATGACAGATATTTATTTTACTCGCTAAATTTGGTGATTTTCATTTGTTATAGTCAACCTCTTTTTCCGTTGTAACCTATGAGCAGATGTGATTTGACTGCCAAGTTAAGGTTGTATGGAGTTTAAGTCATTTCTAAGAAAAGTCGCCTAGCTCGAAAACACCGGTTTTCAACGCCATACCTTACGCTTTCCATAAATGCTTGTTTCTATTAAAGTTTTCGTTTTTTTTGGGGGCTTCATTTTTAAGCTAAGTTTTTAAACTTCACTCATTGATAACAAACAACAAATCATTGATTCTTAGAGATCAAAGTATGAAATATTTTACGATAAGAAGGTCATACAGAACGATTAAACATTATTTTCATAAAAATTCATCGATATTGACTCGTTTTAGAAAAAAATTGTAAAAAATACAAAATTTCGTTTTTTTTGTAAATGTATATACTATATTGTGGCGAAATAAATAATCTTTCCGATTCTGTAATTATTTTTTGTCTGATTTTGATAGAGAAATTGGATTGCAATTTTAAAAACAGCGAAAATATTGGAAAATTTTCCCCTCTTCTTTTTACTTGCCGCGCATTAGCAGAATAAACAGCACACAGAGGTAAAACAATTATGTGTTTTAAGGTATTTAATTAATATCTTTTAAATTAATTGCGATATCAGACCGAATTGTGAATCTAAACCATTCTCCAATCCACTTGAACCTGCATAAAAAATGTGATCATAATCGGTCCAGCCATTTAGAGCAGTTCAGTCACCTACACACGCACAGAAGAATTATATATATAAAGATGAACTTTAAAAAAGTATTTTTATTGTTTTTATTCGTAAGTTATTTAATATAAGATTCTTGTTTCAAGAATATATTTTAATAAAAAAAATTCATGCTCATAAACATTATTATTTTGGATTAAGTTTCCTATATGTTAGAGCAAAGATCAATTAATTATCAGAAAATGTTGAAGCCTCGTATGTTATGTATTAGTAATTGTTTAATACATTAACATTAATAACTTCTTTCTACTGTATTGTAAAAGTTAAAATTTAATATAATTTATGTATGAGTATTTATTTAAAAAAAGGTCATAAAAATTGAAACAATGCACAGAATTCTAAAATTTAAAAAAAAAAAGCATCATTTGAGGAAATTGAATAATTGTGGAATAAATCAGCCATGTGTTCACTGTAAAAAAAATATGTTTTATTACTATCATTTTTACTTATGTTAACTTTTAACATGAGCATCCTTTTTAATATATACTTCACATGAAGCTTTAACTTGAAATGAAGTATAATTTTTTGGAAGTATATTTCTTAGAGTATCCATAAATATTATCATAAAAAGTATATACATAATGAAACTTGTTTTGTCTTTATTGTTAAGTGACTTGTTTTGTCTAATTCTTAAGTAACAAATGCTTCTTCTATAACATTAAATTTACAAAAAAATTTTTACGCTTTTATTAAAGTAAAAATTAAAAGACTTGTATACTATTTTATCTTTTAAGCGTTTGCAAAGAATAACTAAAGCAAAGACGCCCTGAAATACAAAATTGGACAACCTTGAACAATTCTATCAATACTTATGCATCAGTGAGAAAGAAGCTGCTTTGAGTCAAAGAGAAGAGTTCAGCATCATTCAGTGGAGAATCTACTTATTTGTGATAATATAAATAATCCTTTGTGATGCATACACCAACCGTTGCACGCAGGAAGATTATCTTTTTCAAAGTGTGAAGCAAATTATTATACCAAAAAGGGTGCGCACCCTACATCTGTCGTATTGTGACAAAGCCATTTTATCACAGCAATTTAAATACCAATAAAAAGATTACTGGTTTCACTAGTAAGTAGACCTTTTCCAAAAAAACCTCTGTAGAAAGTCATTTATGTATTTATAACCAATGAAAATCGTACGTTTGTGTAATTTGTAAGATGTCTTTCCCCCCTATATCTAATTTAAAAAAGGAATCCCATTTTGATATCAACAAAAATACCTTTATTTGTGACACTTGTAATAAGACTTTTTCTCTAAAAAGGACTTTACAAAGGCATTTGTACACACACAATAAAAAGTCTTATGTTTGCAAAATTTGCACAAAAACTTTTAACACTATCCATTTTTTAAAAACCATTCTTGTGTTTATACTAATGAAAAGACTTTTGTGTGTGATACATGCAAGAAGACTTTTTTTGATACGTATTCTTTAAAAAGGCATTTACATGTTCATACTAAGGAAAAGACTTTAGTGTGTGATACATGCAAGAAAACTTTTTTTGATACATATTCTTTGGAAAGGCATTTACGTATTCATACTAAAGAAAAGCCTTATGTTTGTGAAATTTGTAAGAGGGCTTTTTCTGAAAGTAGTACTTTAAAGAGACATTTGCGCACTCATACGAATGAAAAGCCTTATGTTTGTGAAACTTGCAAGATGGCTTTCTCTGTTATACATTCTCTAAAGAGACACTTGCATATTCATACTAATGAAAAGAAATTTGCTTGTGACGTTTGTAAGAAGACTTTTTCTCGAAAAAGTTCATTTGAATGTCATTTACGTATTCATACCAAGGAAACACCTTTTGTTTGTGAAATTTGCAGGAAAGCATTTTCTAATAGTCGTTCTTTAAGGATACATTTATGTGTTCATACCAATGAACGACCTTATGTTTGTGAAATTTGCAGGAAAGCATTTTCTAATAGTCGTTCTTTAAGAATACATTTGCGTGTTCATACCTAATGAACGACCTTATGTTTGTGAAATTTGCAAGAAAGCATTTTCTGATTATGGTTCTATGAAAAGGCATTTGTTAACTCATACCAATGAAAAGTTGTACATATGTGAAGTTTGCAATTCAGCATTCTCTCAAAGGTGTAGTTTAAAAAGGCATTTTCTTCTTCATACCAACGAAAAACCATACGTTTGTGAAGTTTGCCAGAAGGCATATTCTTATAGTTATTCCTTAAAAAACCATATGTATATTCATACCAATGATAATCCTTATGTTTGTGAAATTTGCAAAAAGACTTTTTCCGTAAGTTGTGCCCTAAAAAGGCATATGCTTATTCATACAAATGAAAAGCCTTATGTTTGTGAAATTTGTAAGAGGGCTTTTTCGATTAGTAATTCTTTAAAGAGGCACATGCGCACTCATACAAATGAAAAGCCTTATGTTTGTGAAATTTGTAAGTAGGCTTTTTGTGCAAGTAATTCTTTAAAAAGCCATTTGCGTATTCATGCAAAAGAAAAGTCTGATGTTTGAGAAATTAACAAGATATTTTGTCTTGAAGATTTTTTTAGAAAAAGCATTTGTGCATATTCAAATCAACAAAAAATCTTATATTTGTGAAATTTACTGGAAGGCATTTTGAAAGTAGTATTTAAAAATCATTTGTGTACTCGTACCAACAAAAGCCTCAGGATTTTGAAAACTGCAAAAAGTGTCTTTTTCTTAGATTAGAAGCTAGGAATATTATTTGCTTTTTTCTTTATCAGAAGCACTATCTGGAAGTGTGGGAAGTTTTGAAGTATGCCTCTATATTTATTTGTAAAGTATAGGGACATGTGAAACATTATTGAAAATAAATGTTTAATCTGGATTAGAAGCATGGAAACTCATTTTGAAGGGGTGCCCCTTGGAGTGCATTGTGTGAACTGTGTTTATTTTATGTTTCAAATATTGTGGTTTTTAATTTTTTTCTGTCAAATACATTCATGGACAAAAAAATTAGCGCACCAAGAAATAATTGCAGGATCGTTATGAAACTTGGCATGAAGGTACATGTCGGGGAGATATCCAGATGATTAGAAATGCAGAGTGATTGCGCATTACGTATAGCTTGTAGAGGGCGTTTAACGTCGTTCTCCGTGTAGTATAAAACAGGTAACCAAAGCTTGTTTGAGTGTGCTGAATCGTTTACAAAAGAAGAGCTTAGGTAGACATGCCATTTCGCCGCTTTCGAAGACACCTGTTGCAGTTTGAGAGGGGGAGAATCATCGGCATGATGGAAGCTGGGTGGTCGGCTAGGCGAGTAGCTCGTCAATTAGGCTGCTCTGATTGTGTTGGGACCATTGGATCCGAGATATGTCGTTTACACGAAGACCAGGCTCAGGAGGCTCTCAACAGACCAGTCGTCAACTGCTTCATCGGCCGCCATCCAAGCACACGTAGCATCTTCACTAGGGGCCCTGTGTCTTCTCGAACCATATGAATTTCCCTTGCTGAAGGACATTTGGGATCGCAGCACCCATTACGTGTGTTGCCCTTGATGCCCACCCATCGACACCTCCGTTTGGAGTGGTGCCGCGCACGAGGAAACTGGACTGCAGCGGAATGGAATCAGGTCGTCTTTAGCGACGAATCCAAATTCAATCTCAGCAGTGTTGACAATCGTGTTCGTGTGTGGAGACCTCGTGGTGAACGCCTCAATCCTTCCTTTGCTTTATAGCGACACACCGCTCCCACAGCTGGTGTGATGGTAAGGGGTGCCCTTGCCTACAATACATGGTCAGCCCTAGTATCGATCCGTGGCACCATGACAGCCCAGCGGTATGTCCATGACATCCTGTAACCACATGTGTTACCACTCATGCAACGGCTCCCAGGAGCCATTTTTCAACAAGACAATGCTCGGCGTCACACGGCAAGAGTGTCACAAGACTGTCTCCGTGTGTTACTTTCCTTTCTTGGCCTACCCGATCCCCAGATTTGTCTCCAATCGAGCATATCTGGGATCATTTGGTACGGTGAGTTGGGCGTCGCACGAGTTTGAGCGAACTAGAAGCATGGTTACAGCAAATATAGAACAAAATGTCTCAAGACATCATACAGAACTTGTATGCCACAATGCTTAATCGTATCGCATCATGCATTCGCGCTAAAGGGGGCTCAACAGGGTATTAAATCCCCCGTTCTGTCGCCTTTTTCTCTGAAATAAATGATTCTTTTTCTCTGGTTTTCTAATAATTTACTTATATCAAGGTAGTCATTACGTATGTAAAATTTCGTTTCATTTTGACGACTCATTCTTGGTGCGCAAATTTTTTTGTCCATGAGTGTACTTTGTAGCTTATATCAATATATTGTATTATTTGTAAATAAAATGAAATTAAAATTGTGAGGAATTAAGCTTTTATCAATCCATGGCATTTTCTTTTAAATTTTTCCATACATTTTTAAAAAATAATTTAATATTGAATTTCTCTGTGCGATTTTAGACTGAGACTTTGTCGGGAAATGTATTGTGAACTGCAATGAATAAAATATATTTTTGATTTTAAATGAGGTTGATTATGAAATTGAACAAAATTTTACATCAAGCACAATTTTTTGTGCTGAATTTGAATTTTAAGCACTAGTACTGTACAGCACGTACAAGTATGAGACAAAATAATAGAAACACTCTTTTAAGGAAAGTTGGAAACCACTCTCTCTATACCGACAATGTTAAATTGGCTGTTTTCGATGTACCTTTTCTCAAAATCTGTTGTATGTACATGCTTGAAATTTTTCATATAATTAAAGTACACCTTTCTCATTACTGAAATGAGCTTTTAGCTCATTTTGAATTTTTTCATAATTTATAAAACATTTTATCAAACATAGTGAAATTTGACCCATTTTTCACATAAAAAATTTATAAAAAATGAATTTTTGAGTTTTTTACAAAAAGCTCATTTAAGTATATATTAGCCACTGTGGCGCACACAAGTGCCCCCCAAAAGCCCTTGATTTTTTGTCCGATTGATTATAATTCTAAGTATATAGTACGTAAAATTTAATTGTTTTTTTATTAAGGATTAATTTTATTAATTAATGCTAGTTATTTATTCAATAATTAGTTTTTTACTGTTTTGTTCCCGAAAACCGACAAAATCAAAAGAAGCATGATACAAGAATGGTGAACTTACCCCGGACACCCCCCTTGAAAAATTCCTGTGTGCGCTACTGATTAGCCATCATTATAAATATATCATAAAAAATTTACATACCTGTGAACAGTAGTTTCCCAGAAAGGTACATCGAACATCAAAATTTACATTTTGAGGTAAATTGATTTTAATATATACAGTGAGGCTTCTAATCGGCTAGGAAATAAAAAAAACAAAAGGCTCAATTTCAAAAGATAAATGTTTTGGTTTATATCAGCCGTTCAACTTTTAAGCAAAAACGAAGTACTTTGTTTATACATTTTTCACACACCATTCAAATGGGCGTGAACCAGTTTCAACAATTATTTAAAAATATAGGTTTTAAGGGCTTCTAATTGCCCTAGAGATTAAAGTAAGGTATCTTTAGAAAGTTTAAAATCAGTACAATTTAAAAATGTAAAAGTTTCAAATTGTCAAAAGAATAAGATTTTAGCTTTCCAACTACACCCCTTAAAAAGAGTCGTCCTTCGACCGTCCAATAAACAGTTGCTTTGTCTCAACAATGTGCCTACCTAGTGGCTGTAAAAGGGAAGGCATCAGTCAGACATTTGGCAGAATGAGAGTTGCATGAGAAAATTCTGTTCCTAGCAAAGCGTCATAATGTCTGGAGTGTCAGTGTCCAGAACAACCAATCTTGTGGGTGTTTAAAGGACCACTGTGTCAAGGCTTGTGGCAGCCTGAACAAACATGAGTAAGGTGTCTTCTGGGAAGCACAACAGTGGGCGAAAGTTGAAGGAGATAGTTGTGGCGGTGCGATATCTATATGAACTAGTACCAACATCACGCGAAGACGATCGTTTTGGCGTGATTGGTTAAGTACTCGCGTTCGGAACGGAAGGTACCCAGAACGAACCTTCTTCCTTCATTGGTGAGTCCGTCGCCAAAAGCCCTCGTGCAGCTGAACAGTGCGACGTTAATATTCAATCAATCAACCTTCATTGGTGACCCTGGCCGTGCAAAGGAACCACACCCTTCATGCGCCGCAGTCGTGGCGCCATCTATCCACCGCAAAAGCAACTAAGCCATCAAACATTGACGCAAATAAGCCGTTACTTCTCAAAGTCGTCTCACACAAATGACTCAATCAAACCATCCCACAAATGACGCAATTCTCAAGTCGTCTCACACAAATGACGCGATTCTCAAAGCCGTCTCGCACGAATGACGCAACCCCACCAAGTGACGCAACTGCTTACATGCTCGCCACGAATATGGAATCGTTTGTTCGC
Organism: Trichonephila inaurata madagascariensis; assembly: GCA_019973955.1. NCBI lineage: Eukaryota > Metazoa > Arthropoda > Arachnida > Araneae > Nephilidae > Trichonephila > Trichonephila inaurata. The sequence goes on along the minus strand of BMAV01014236.1, from coordinate 169,428 downwards.
CTATTCGCCGAAACACTGGCAGGGGAGTATGTCGCGGTGTGATATTTATGTGAACTAGTACCAACATCACGCGAAGTTTTGGCATGATTGGTTAAGTACTCGCGTTCGGAACGGAAGGTACCCAGAACGAACCTTCTTCATTCAATAGTTTCCCCTTCAACACATGTCTTTTCTTTGAAAAGACATTTGCGTTTTCATATCAAAGAAAAGTCACTTTCGTGTGTATTTTGAAGTTTTCATTCTCTCATACATGTAATTTTTTTTTAAAAAAAGCAACTGTGTAAAATCATGTTTGTAAAATTTGCCAAAAAGCACATTTTAAAATGTTTGTCTAAAAGGCCATTTACGTGTTCATACCAATGAAAAACTTCGAAATATGCAGAAAAGCATTTTCTAGAAAGTCTAAAAAACATTTCTGTATTCATGCAGTTGAAAAGCTTTATGTTTCTCAAAGTGGTGCCTTAACAAAGCATTTTCATACTATTAGAAAGGTTTATTTTAAATGTTTGGAAGAGATAGTGTATTCTCGATGGTGGGCTTTAAAAAAAAGCATTTCCATGTTGACACACTATTCGTAGCATTATGTTTGTAAAAAATGTAAAAAGGCTTTATTCTACATTAGTACTCATAGCTATGAACACCATTGCTTATTCACCAGAAGCAATAGCTGTAAGTATGTTATATTTTTAAGTATGCCTCTTAAGGTATCCGACTTCGTTCGGAACCGTGATTTTCAAAAGCGCATAAATGAATAATTTTCATGATATTTAGTGTCACTTAGATTAGAATACATGTATAAAATTGTTTTAAGAACATTTTGACAAAGAAAAAAATCATTTAAATACAACATTTTGGCAAAAAATTAACTTAGAATAATCTTTTTTCAAAATGTTCTCCTTTTGGGAAAAACGCTTCTATTATAATAATATTTTGCCTGTATATAGCTCAGACCTCCCTACAGAGGCTCAACTAGAACTTTTTAAACATATAACATAGAAGTGGGTTTATCCATATTTTACTACAACAGAGGGGAGTAATTTTAAGAAAAAAAACCGCCAATAATTATTTCAATGGGTGGTGAATTTTTCAAAAATTCTAGTTGAGCCTCTGTAGAGAGGTCTGAGCTATATACAGGCAAAATATTATATTAGAAGCATTTTTCACAAGAGGAGAACATTTTGAAAAAAGATTATTCTAAGTTATTTTTTTGCCGAAATATTGTATTTAAATAATTTTTTTTTGACAAAATGTCCTTAAAACAATTGTATACACAATCTAAGTGACACTAAATATCATGAAAATTATCCATTTATGCGCTTTTGCAAAATCATGGTTCCCAACGTAGTCGGATACCTTAATACACTTTATATATATAAACCACGTAAAACAAATTTTAAATTCATAAACACTATATATTAAAAAAAGTAATTATTCACATTTTAAAAATTTTTTTTTAATATATGGTTATTTTATATATTTTACCCATCAAAAAAGAAAGAAAAACTGCAAGGAAAACAAGAAAAAAGAATGTCGACAGTACTTTCAATATTAAGAAAGTAATTTTATACTAAAATTAATGAATTTTAAGGCCATTTTATAGTTTAAAGCATACAAGTAATATTAAACATAAATTATTTTATAATTATAACACGAGACAACTCCACACTGAGAGTGAAAGAAAATATCAAAGATGTTTCTTGTGAACTCGGCAATGGGGTTAAAGGTTGCACTTCTTGGATGAAACGTTCAGAACTCTATTGCTCTCGACGAGTTAGGATCTAATAAAACCAGTTCAAGATTTATGACCACCATAAAATGTATTAAAGAGGGAATAATTTGAAATTTTTTCAGAAGTACTTTAAAAGAAGAACAAAAATTGAATTGCAAAAGACAAATTTTTATTTTTTAAATTTTTTTATAAAGACAAATTTTTGAAACAAATTGAGTGTTTTTAGGAAGAAAAATAATAATAATAAAATAAAATATGTAAATACATAAAAAATTTTAAATAAATTTTGTTTTTTTTTAGAAAAATTGGTTGTTTTAAGGAAATTTTACCAAATTTTTGCTAAAACATGTAACACTGCATAAAAATTTCTAAAACAATTATCATAATTTTCTTTATACACAACATACATATTACGGTGCTCTTCAAAATGAACAAAAATCTAAGAGATATATTGAAGTACAAAAAAATTACAGACAATTATACATAATAATATGAAAATTTTGATATTTTTAAAGTTTTTTCTTTATAAAAACTACCCTAAACGAAAAAATGTTTAATATGGTCCACTTTACGAAAAATAGTATAATAAACATTCCCACAAAATTTCAAAACGGTATCTGGTTTGGTTCTTAAGATATCATGTATCTGGTAAAAAGTTTCTTTCGAAAACATAATTTTGAGAAAAACTCATGTAAAGTTTTATCTCACTGCCATTTTGCATAGAGTGATGTTTTTTTAAAATCACTATAACTTTATTTCTATTTCGCGTAAAGGAAAAAGAAAAACTGTTTTGGAAAGAAAAATGTTCAAACTATAAGATTTTGAAATAAACAAGTAATATATATTTATAAAAAAATTAAGTCAATTCCTTCTTAGATCAACAAAGAAAATTTTTATTTTAGCTACTTTTTATTAAATAGTTACAATTAATATACATATGACAGAATCACAACATTAAGTGGGAACTGATTTTTATCAATTATCATTAAAGTATCATATTGTCATCCAAAACAATCATGTCTATAAAATTTCAGTTCAACTGAATGCTTTAAAACGTGAGAAAAAAAACCTTTTCAAGTTTTGACACCAGTAGCCAAAATGAAATGGTCACTAAGTCGCTAAAAATGATGCCAACGTGGCTATATTTGTAATTCTTTAAAGAATCAGTTTTAATCAATTAATTTTTATTAATTATAATTAATTATTGTATTGTCATCCAAAATAATCATGTATATTAAATTTCAGCTCAATTGAGCGCTTTAAAATATATTTTATTAACGACTGAAAATTCCAACAAGATAAATAAATATATAGAGAGTGTGAGCTAATAGTAGGAATTGAAAAAAAAAAAAATGCCTTATGTAGACGAAAAACGACATTTTCAAGGTAGGCAGTCACCTTAACTAATTAGATCGGCACCATCCAGAAACGGTCGGAGGCACCTGTTAATCATACCCGAATACACATACACTGCATTGTAAAGAAATCTGACAACCGCACTACCCAAAGACGATGCTAGAGAAGTACGGAAACAGGCGCTTTGTAGGTTCTTGGTCATTATCTTGCTGAAATGCAAACCCCAGGATCCAAAAAAAGGAGGAGTAATATTAGGAGCGCAAAATTTCGTCAATGTACTGCCATACTGTAAAGGTAATAACCAAAGGGGTCAAATAAAATGACACTTTAATTACATAACTCTTAGTTGTCGGCCTCTGTGGCGGACAACAGTCAGATGAGTATTTCACCGCTATCATAGATGTCTCTAGACAAGTCTTCGCTGGTCATCGAGGATCTGCTGGATGTGGAAGTCAATGCTGAAAACACTTCAGATCGAACGCTACTGGAATAAATGCAATCGCATCTCTGATGTGCAATGGTGAGAGCAGAGCTGGCCAGTTTTGGAGCCTGGAGAGCAGTTTTGCCACCCCGGACAAAAGTGGAAAATGCCGCCCCTTCTCTAAAGCAAAAAATTATAATTAAAAAAGATAAATTGTTCACAAAGATACACACCTATAAAACTTGAATAAAATTGTAGCAAACAAAAAAAGACATTATAACTGTATATATATTATTTTTTTAGTCAAATACAAAATAATTCTAAATAAGTAATTCGTTATTAATTCAAACGAGTAACATGTAAGAGAAGGAATCACCCATTCCAGCATGCCGGTTTGTTCTAAAAAGAGTCTACTGATGGTAATCACAAAAATGTTTATTTTACTTTATAGTAAGCACACTCAAGATTAAAATAAAACATCTCTTGTGCCTCTCTATCTACAAAAAAAAAACTGCTATTGCCCCCGTCCCCCTTTGGATAGCTGACACTGGACGTCGAATGGGTGAAAGGAATGTCCGTAGTGACCCCACTCTGGGTTGGGGAGAAAGTTATTAGTGAAAGATGTGTAAACTTATCAAATTTCACGTTTGAATATATAATCCATCAAATTCTTAAATTTCAACATAAAAGAACACTGACATTAAGCAAACAGCGTGTAAAACAAGGACGATACAATAAATGAAATACCAAATTCACACCCAATAGTATTTCAAGAAATATATAAAATTTTTGATGTTAAACTTCTTTTGGGGCATTAGTGAAATAGGATGAGGGTGAATTTTTACGATGCGCGCGCACACCGTCACGGATGCGCAGATGCTTTGTCTAGAAATAAACAGAACGTTACAGATCATTGCCGCTTTCAAAAATTCTCAGTAAAATATTTCTCTTCACTTCCCTGAAGAAGGGGATACCCGGGTTTGAACCGGGGACCTCTCAATCTGCAGTGGAATACTTTACCGCTGAGCTATACACCCGCGTCAGCGAACCTTTGCTTTGCGTTCCGTAGGAACTGATAAGAAAATGCTTTGTCTAGAAATATACAGAACGGAACAGATCATTGCCGCCTTCAAAATTCTCAAAAAGCGTGTGTGTACTTATGTACGCACGTAAGACGTTATACTTTCGCGTAACAAGATTAAAATCTTTCTAAAAATCTTTAGCTGGGCGAAAGGCGGTGACGAGCAGAATTGAACGATACTAACCTTCAGTCAATTGGACCAGCCAAAATAATCACGATTTAAATAAATTTAAACACCCCCGCACAAGGACAATAGGACCAATAACACGGGGGTATCAGATTGTATCTGGACATGAAGTGAGCCGAATGTGACATCTGATGTGATCTCATATTGAATGTCTCGGCGGGAAGAATCGTTCCTGAGAAAATTAAGACATCCGCCTGAAGAGCCCCCGAGTTATAGTCATTTTAAAATAATTAAAACAATTAAATAAAATAGAAGAAGGGCTCCCAGCAACTCAAAACTGGACCTGGTTGTGAGCAAACACAAGAGGAATCCATTAGAACCGGTCCGGAGTCTGTAGTTGCAAATGGGGCGGCGCTAGCTCGGGAAAAGAAAACGAAATTAACTCCCCCCGGAGTGGAACAACTGTGCCGTAAATGGTCATGTACATCCCAACGATACACAGAGTAGTAGGTGATACCAAAATTTCATCCTTCTATCTCTGTAATATCGTTACGTCATCAAAAGATCGAACCCCATAGGAAAAACATGGGGATTCTAATTTTAGTGATAACGCCCCCCAAGCCTACTATCTACTCATGAATTATAACAGATGAAACAGCTCAACGAAGAGAACCTATGGTCCGAGTTTCATTAACGAATCTCGAAAATCCTCGGAGCAATGTGGGATTTTAAAAAAATTATAACTTTAAAATAATTTTAAAATGTTAAATATGGGTGAAGAAATGGGGCTATGGTCCTGAAAAATATATCTAGAATTCTCATAGGAAGATCAATCGAATCCAGCCGGTACGGTCGACCAAGGTGGCATAGGATTCGAGTTATTTCTGGGAAAGCCCTGTAGGGGAGAGGGGTGGGGCAATTCCACGTAAAGCTCACGCTAATACGAAAATATGGCGGACCTCTAAAAATCAAGTTCCAAGCTCAGTTCCTTAGGGGGGAGGGTGAAATTTATTCCAGTCCACATAGGATTAACATGGGAGCATGTTAAGCCCTCTTCATGCCTACACAATGGGAATGAAGCAAATGACTGGATGGGTCTTGACGAGTGGAATACTTGGTTCATATCTCAAGTCCGAGACTCGAACAGGATCCAAGATATTGTGAATTTTAAAAATTTGAAAAGTTTAAGACAAAAACTGTTTAAGAAATAGCCCTTTGAGTATGAACTTATAATAGCTGGAAGAGCAGATAGAGAGGGATCGAATAAGCCAGGTCCTAATGGACTGTGAGGCTCGGGTGCCGAGATATTGGCCAAAAGCTGTAGAGGGGGATGCGTCCCAACAGATATGGTTTCATAGCAATAGTTATAATCCCCCAAATATCAGTCCCATAGTGCCAAAAAAGTGGCATGTTAAAATATTAGACAACGGTGTGCGCGCGCGTATCGGTGTTGTGAAGGTAAAAATTTAAAATCGTAAAAATTTACCCTCATCCTTTTTCCCTAACGTCCAAAAAGAAGGAAAACTTCAAAAATAAATATACGAATACAAAAGACTCGTATAGTTTGCTACAATGTAGTAAATGTGTTTATGTTCATCGCATTGCGTTCGTAGTAAATACATCTATAATCATATACTTGCAATTGTTATTTAAATAGGTAAACTAATATTTACTCTTATGTTTTATATACATGAAACACAATTTAAAGATTAATCTGCTAATTTTTTTAAAATTTCCTATAAGTATGTTTGGTTTAATAACAAAAAGTGTTCACAAACAAAGGCATCAAAGAAGCTCCTCAGTGGTAGAGCATTCGACTGCTAATAGAGAGGTTCCCGGTTCAAACCAAGGTGTCCCCTTCTTCAGGGTAGTGGAGAAAAATATTTTTTTGAGAATTTCGAAGGCGGGAATGATCTGTCCCTTCTATATATTTCTAGACAAAGCATTTTCGAATCCGTTCCTACGGAAAGCAAAAGTTCGCTGACACGGGGTGTATAGCTCAGTGGTAGGGGGTACAGAAACTCGGACCATAGGTTCTCCTCGTTGAGCTGTTTCATCTGTTATAATTCATGTGTAGATAGTAGGCTTAGGGGGCGTTATCACTAAAATTAGAATCCCCATGTTTTTCCTATGGGGTTCAATCTTTTGATGACGTAACGATATTACAGAGATAGAAGGATGAAATTTTGGGATCACCTACTACTCTGTGTATCGTTGGGATGTACATGACCATTTACGTCACAGTTGTTCCACTCGGGGAGGGAGTTAATTTCGTTTTCCTTTCCCGAGGTAGCGCCACCCCATTTGCAACTACAGACTCCGGACCGGTTATAATGGATTCCTCTTGTGTTTGCTCACAACCAGGCCCAGTTTCGAGTTACTGGGTGCCCTTCTTCTATTTTATTTAATTGTTTTAATTATTTTAAAATGGCCATAACTCGGGGGCTCTTCAGGCGGATGTCTTAATTTTCTCAGGAACGATTCTTCCCGCCGAGACATTAAATATGAGATCACATCAGATGTCACATTCGGCTCACTTCATGTCCAGATACAGTCTGATACCCCCCGTGTTATTGGTCCTATTGTCCTTGTGCGGGGTGTTTAAATTTATTTAAATCGTGATTATTTTGGCTGGTCCAATTGACTGAAGGTTAGTATCGTTCAACTCTGCTCGTCACCGCCTTTCGCCCTTGGCCCAGCTTACCCTGCTTAAGATTTTTAGAAAGATTTTAATCTTGTTACGCCAAAAAAGTATAACTTCTTACGTGCGTACATAAGTGCACACACTTTTTTTTTGTAACAAATTTTTTTTCAAATTCAATCCAAATGCCGCCCTTAGAATTTGCCGCCAAGGCAGGGGTCTGGTTTGTCCAGCCCTAGAGTCTCCCCTGGTGAGAGGCAGTCGAGACAATGACCTCCATGACTTCAGCCTCCATTAAATGATTGATAATTATTGCAATCACTGGTGTCTTGGTTATATATCAGATTGACTCTGGGTTCGACTATGGTTTACACATTCTTGTTGATGACATCGAATGATAGCTTCGTTCCTATCCAAATGTAGAGCTATCCTGCAATTTGATCACTACATCCTTTAATCCGATTGCACGTCCTCTCTTAGTTGGTAACATCTGTTCCTGTTGTTCGCGTATAGATCTACCATTAGTACAATCCATGTAGTTCTGATTGTCGCATTGTCATGAAATTAATACCTCACATTGGAATATCCTCTATTTTATACATCATCCGTTAATAAATTGTAAATTTTATCGTAAGCTATATTACGCTATTGCCGGCTGGGTGGCGCGGTTGGTTTTTCGCTGGCCTTCTGCACCCAAGGTTGAGGTTCGACCTCGGTCCAAATCGGAGGATTTTCATGATGCGGAAAATCGACAGCGGCCATGTCGTAAGATTATACAGCATGTAAAAGATCCCTAGATTCTCTGTTTGGCTTGGATGCTCGCGGCAAAATTAATCCTAGAGCAGGTTCGCATCGTGAGAGCTTAGGTACCTCCCTCTAGGGAAAAACTGGGCGTCAAAATTACTTGCGGCGATTGGTACTAGCCTATATGGTGCCGCATTAAAAAGAAATACCAGCTTCCGGGGGATGTACTAGGTTTTCAATGGTTAATCACCACTCCGCAGCACATTAGAAATAAAAAAAATATTACGCTATTTCGTTTGTATCGGACAACTTCTTGGTTCGTCATTTTTTGTTATAAGAGTGTTTGTGCAAAATTATTTTTGGAATATTAATGTGATTTTTCATTAACAGCTTCTTAATTTCCTCTGGCAAATTAGTTTCCAGTTCTACTTGGAACAACATTTTATTTGGTATAGAAAATGTCTAATTAATTGATAGATGGTGAATTGTTATAAGATTGTTTTAACTGCCTTCCCTTCTCAGGGGAGGGCTGCTAGCGCTTAGAATTACTTTTATTCTAAGAGAGAGAAAAATTCAGATGTTCACACTCAAACAGTAATTAATGTTTTGTGTGTGGTACATTGATATAAAGATCAATTGGCATTACCCCTCTAACCACAATTTATCATACATATCTATATTCTTTAAACAATTATATTTTTTTATATGTTGACTTTTCTTTGTCCGTTACTCAAATATTTTCAAATTTTTAAGTCATATGTAATCATTATACATTGTACTGCATATTTACAGTAAAACTAATAAAATTAATTAAAAAGTTGCGCTACGCCAAATCATTAATCTTTCTTACAGTAGATGTTTTCTCACATAATGTATTATGAGTTATTTTAACAAAATTAAGCTTTGTTAGGTGGTATGAATATACACTGAGAAATCCTTTTTATTATATGACAGCCTGATAGTTTTGTGCAAGTGAGCTATTGTGTCACTGTGTTGCCGGTAGAGAAATAGGACAGTGTAAAAATAGAAAACGGTGCTCCTTAGAAGATAATATTGCTGAATTGTTTGTGAATTTATTTGCTTAACCCTTTCAAGACGGGGCGATTTTTTGCGAGCCGCTCACTAGGGACGGGGTGAATGCGTAAGAACTATTCCCTTCAGGACAGGTTTTTGTCTCTAAGCCTAACTTAAGAAAAAGACGCATAAATAATAAAATTTCAGTGCTAACGTCGTAATTTTTGGTACCCCTTTAGATTATAACACAGGTTGTCAGTTACATTAAAAGTAGAATGTAATACCGTTTTTACTTTAATTTACATGAAATGGTATAAAAAAATATGACTTACCTTGGGAAATAAATTTCGTAAGCACTATTCATTTTTTTCCAAAATTTTCATTGACAAAACACATTAATACACTTTCAAATTAATAAAAAAATTACAACAAAGATTATTTACAAAAAGAAATAGCAAAATTAAAATGAAGATTGAGTGCGGAAAATCTCGAAGCATGGAGAAACGCAAAGTCCTACATTGTATGATTTGCAAGCATAAAATGTTTGTTACGTTTTTTATTTTTATTTACACACAGTTTGTGACTATACACTTTGGCTTTTTTTACCCTTTTTGTTCATATTAAGGTTAGGAAAATGCCTTCGAAACAATCAAATAATAACCTGGAGTCAAAGTTTTTGAAATAAGAAAAGTACGTGAAATATATCCGAAAACAACAAAATCTTAAGCAGAACTGACGCTAAAATACCGCACACTGTAGTGAAAAAATAAGAAAACAGTATTCGATGAGTTATAAGAAGCGCGAATGTTTCATCTCAAGAGGAAAGTTTATGAGCCGAGCTCTGTTTGTTGACCTTTCAATTACCCCTCCCTCCCTACTCAGCTGATGTGGAAAGTATCAAATCCACAAGCAGAATATAAACTAACTGAAGGTCAGGTTACTCTAGCTACATTTGATTTCAATATAATGGACATAGGGTGCCATCTAGGGGTCATTAAAAAACGTTCCAGCTGAAAATGCACATTTGAACTGCCCGTCACGAAGGGGTTAAAAAACCCAGATTTAATGCACTTTGAAAATGGAGTAATTGTAGGATCTAGAAAATACAAGGAGCAAATCTAAGCAAAACCATCGTATTTGGGAAATGTTGACTAACAGTTGTAGTAAAAGTATATTATGCCCGGATTGTCAGACAAATGACTAAGTCTGGACATGCAAATTTTGGTTGTTATTGAGTAGTGGAAGATCGGGTGAAACAGTGGTTTCCCCAAATTGTGTGGGTAAGAAAACAGAATGGTGACAGTGCGTCAAATTTTAGGCTATCGACATCGTAGACGTCAAAGTATATTAAATAGGGTTTTACGAACTCATTAACTGAAAGTGGGGGTTTACTGTTATCATACCAGTGAACACTCGGAAGTGAATCCTTATGAAAAGGTCATAGCAGAGGCGGATTAAGCAGGGGCCCCAGTGTCAGTAAGAGCCAGTAATGTCTTAGATAATTTTGGATTTAACCCTTTAATGGGCACAAAGCTAAAATACACTTTTCTGTGACAAATTACTTGATAAGTGTTATGTTCGCATCCTCTAGAAACATTATTTAGTCACAAAAAAAAGTCTGATTAAGGGTTTTTTCCTGGGTGGTGGCTAGATGTTATTACTCGACCAAATCCCATAAGGTAATTCATAGACTCGCTAACAAAATTTACATGCTGTCTAACTACATTAATCAGTTAATTTTGCTTTGGATTCTGGGACATTCGAAAATTGTTTGGAATGAGCAGGCGGATAATCTCGCAAGATCGGTCACGGAGTCCAATGTTTACATTGACTGGATTGCCTCAGAAGACATACATAAAAATATATATCGAAATAGAATTCAAAAAATCAATGAAAAATTTTACTTAAGCAAATATTTTGAAAAATTGGGAAATATTCCGATCATTGATGCCATATTAAAGTGGACAGAGAATCGAAGAGAAGAAATCTTAAGCACTCAAATCTTCAGTAAAATGATTATCACTCCAGGCCTTTTACATAAATTTAATTTACAGGATAATGCAATGTGTACTACATGTAATTGTATAAATGATTTGGACCACATTATACTTAACTGTAGCAGATATACTAGACATCGTAATAATCTCTGGTCTATTCGTATTGATCCACATTCCACTATCACGTTTAGAGATGTTTTGGAAAGAGCAATGAATAACAAATCAACTTTCAGAGTCTTTTTAAAGGGAATGAAATTTTTTAGTATTTACTAATCTATTAGGCTTTTTCTTATCTTTTCTTCTTTTTTATTTTGATGGATCATAGCCTGTGTTGCTCTATATCCCCTTCAACCTTTCAATCAATCAATCAAGACGCGCTTTCCCAAAGCATCTGTCGATGGGATAAATGTTGTCCAACAAATTGTACATAACACGAAACTCTCTCTCATGCTGCGAAGTAGAAAATATAAACATTAAAACCAAATTTGGAGGTTTGTTCACTTATTTTATATTATAAGAAGTAAACGAAAATCGATGAATTCCCAGAATTTTATGCCTAAGGACCAAAATATTTTTCTAATCCTAAATGATTTTTATATTGTAACTATTCATTTTTGTTAAGGCATGTACAAAAGAAAAACTCTAATAAATATTTATTATAAAAGAAAATAATTACATACATTGAAATAAAATTTTAAAAGCCTATCTGAAGTAAAACTAAGCAATCGAAGTATAGACATACCGAACAACAACAAAAAGAGAAAATTGCGAAAACTTTCTAAACAAGTGCTGTCAAAGTTATTTTCAGAAAATCTAAGTGTAAAACCTCATATAGAACTATGGTATTTAAAATTTTCTCTCTAAAAAGCTATAATTAACTTTAACTTAACTAATATATCATGTAAGTTCTTAACTTAAAATATCTTTCCATGTCTTATCTTCCAAAATTTTAGTGTGGCTTAGTGTCTTTTTAGAGTGAAATCATTACTTAACGAAATATTCCACTTCTTTCATTTTCTTATTGAAATTATAATTTTTAAAAAATCTGTGTCTGCCTTCATTATTTATCATGTGAATTGTATCATTTACATGCCAATTCAGCAAAATGTTTCATGGGAGTGTTCTTATGCAAAGAGGAGTAAATTTCACCTAGGGATACTTTTTAGCAATGATGCACCAGTTATTCATAAATACAACCTACTGTACTGAATTACTATTTATATCATGTGGAGAATATTATGAAGTAATTACATTTGGTGATATTTCTTTTTGGACCAATACCATTTTCTAATTTATAGCTTTTGTCTAGCAACAATAATAATGTTATAATTACATATTTAAAAATTTTTTCCACAATAGAGCACAGAACAAGTTATGATAATTTTTTCTGCTATTACATTGTATTATTTTTTATGAAAAAGGTTAGTGGTTACTGAAAAATTGCCAAAATAGTCTTTCTACTTCTATCTGTCAAAATACTAAATCCAATTTTAAGCCATCTGAAACTAAAATAGATTTTTCATATAAGTATTATATCTTTTTTAAACTTTAAAATGAATCTGGATGTTCTCTTATATAAGGTTATCAATTAAAAGTTTTTTTTATTAGTAAGTACAAAATTATTTTTGTATACTTTAATTTTTGTATTAGTTTTCTCTTGAATGCAATTTTATAAATTTAATACAGCTATTTATAAGATTCACATGAAATTTTCATATTTAGATTATGAAGTATAAAAAATAATTTTTAAATTATATGTATGATATTTTTGTGTGTGTTTTATAGCTCATTATATCCAAGTAACCCTTAATTTTAAACATTCTGTTGTGTTTTTTATTAAGTCTATTTAATTTTATTCTTTAAGTAAGTTTTTTGGCTTTTAATTAATTACATTTATCTGTTGATTGTGGAAATCTATAATTTTTGTAGTGTTGTATTTTCAATTATTGCTTTCATTTTGTATATTTTTTTAATATATGAATTTTTATTGTTGAGTTATTAATTTTTGTCTCTCTTTAGGTATCTATGTATAATGTGAAAAGGTGAGCTACAAAAGAGAAGATGACAATTGGTACATACTGTTTTGCACAGTCGTAGAGGTTTTGATTATATAGAGGAAATTCGTCTTTTATATATCTTATTTCTTTGTGTAAGACTTTCATGTGTTTATGCATTCTCAATTTCACAGGGGTTTTTCCTTATAGTTTTCATTTGATTTTTTATTGATGAGATATATTATATTTATAAAAAGAAATATTTATAAAAGCTGATTATTTTTTGCAAAGAAATTTGCTTAAAAATTATTTATATATGAAATATATACCAATATATGAAATAATGTTTTTATATGGAATTTATACCAAAGTGATAACTATTCCTTTGGCAAACTATAGGTTGAAAAATATAGCAAAAAGTCTAATCATAGGTTTATAATGGAATATGTTGCTATGGTCTGTATTGTTTTTGGCATGTGGTTAATTTGTATAAGTATTACATATTGTTAGAAATCTTATTTTTTTAATAATAATGATGCAATTTGTTTAATTTATTTGAATAGTTTTTGTACTGATTTTTATTACAATGCACATATTTTATTTATTTATCATTTTTGTTAATGTTATGAAAGTATGAAAGGTTATAAGTTTTATCTCATCATGTATTTAATACAGACTTATTTTTTGTAAATTCAGAAATAAAGACATTTTTAAATATAAAATGAAAACACATTTTTGTTTAATTTATTTTGATAAAGAATTTGATTTAAAAAAAGTGTTTAAATTAAACTCTTTACTAAACTTTGCTTTTAAAGTGAATTATGATTTCTTATTTTGAGTTGAATATACATTGTTAAATTGTCATTATTTACTTTATAAAGAGTTTCTTTTCACATTGTTCACTTGTTATTAATGACTGAGTTAGAAGATGCAAATAGCTCCTGTTATTAATTTTATATATGTTATATTTTTATAAATACTTTTAATACATTGATGGCTAGAACAGGAAGTGGAAGAAATCTTCAGCTTTAAGATTTCAAGTTTCCTAACTGTACTGATTCTTACAAGCATCTTTCATTTTTTGTAAAAAAAGCTGGATTTAGTTTACTAACATTTCCTTCCATCCTTCCTCAGTTGCTTGACAGCCCAGGGTGGGCTTTGACCTTCTTAAGAAGCCTTTTCAGGCCAGCCTTCTTCCTGCTACTGCTCTCCAATTTTTAGTTCTCAAAACTAGATCTTTTTCTAGGCCATCAATTATCTTTAAAAGCGAGGGCATACTAAGGAAATATTTGGACTAGACTTGGTAATAGAATTTTAGGTGTTCACTCTGGTCCAATGCTAGTCAATTCGAGAAATCGGCTTCAAACATGCTTAGCTTTTATCAATTAAATTTTAATTTTCCTCGACGAAGTCTCAGAGTTTGATTGGTAAATCGCTCGCTTTTATGCTGGAGGTTAGGGTTCGATTCCACGCGATCAACTTTTTTTCTTCAATTCATTTATTTTTTTAAATTAAGGTTTAAATGAGGTTTAATGAAAGGTTTATTAAATATTAAATGATATTTTTTGTAATTATTTTCTATTTTATAAAATAAAAAAATACTTTGATTATATAAATAATTATATTAAATTTTATAAATATATTTTATATTAATAAATAATATTTATAATAAAATATATAATATTAAATGATATTCTACAAAAAAAATTAGTTGCAAATAGTTTTATAATGTGAAATACAATATACTATAAATAAAATATTATATATAATATAAAATAATTTATAAAATATATTATTTTTATTAAATTAATTATTTTATAATTAATATAATAAAAAATGTCTTTTTTATATGTTATTAAATTGATTATTTTACAATTTTATAAAATATTTAATAAATCTTTTTCAAATAAATTTAATTTCAAAAAGTTTATTTAAATAATTTTAATAAATTCATTTAAATAATTTCTATAATAAATTAATAATAATTTCAATAATAAATCATAATTTTAATAATAAACAATAATTTTAATAATAATTATTTATAATAAATAGTAATTGATAAATTAGTATAAACAGTGATTAATTAATTAATTTTAATAAATAATTTACTAATTTTAATTATTAATAATTATTTTAAATATTTTTATTTAATAACTATTTTTAATATTTTTTAATTAATAATAATTTTAAATATTTTTAATTAATCATAATTTTAAATATTTTTAATTAATCATAATTTTTAATAATTTTACTAGTAAAAAATTTAAGTTATATAAATATTTTAAATTTTTTTTATTTTATAAAATACAAAATAATTACAAAAAATATCATTTAATATTTAATAAACCTTTCATAAATAAATTTATTTAATTTAAAAAAATAATTAAATGAATTGAAGAAAAAAAAGTTGATCATGTGGAATTGAACCCTAACCTCCAGCATAGAAAGCAGACGACTTACCAATCAAGCTACGAACTCATTGCAGAAAATTAAAATTTAATTGTATAAAAGCTAAGCATAAATTTCGAAGCCTGATTTCTCCGAATTGACTGGCCATTCGACGGAATTCCATTGAGGGATGAACACCCTAAAAGAGTATTACTATTACACCAAGTCTCGATCCCAAATGAATTTCCTTAGTCGTGCCCTCCCTTTGTTAGATTTGGCCTGCCTTTTCTGTGTGTGCCAATTGGTTGGGCATTAAAGACTTTAGTGGTACAGTTTTTGTCCATTCTGAAAACGTGGCCTGCCCATTTAATTCATTGTACTTTAATGAATTTAACGATGACAGATTCTTTATGAGTGGTAAATTTGGTCTTCTTTGCCATGTGCCACTTTCATTCCACCAAAAATAAAATCTTCCTCGCATTGATACTTATCACGTGAAGATAATTTGAGTCATGGACTGTTTCACATGCATAAGTTAAAACTGATCTTAAAAGATTTTTATACAATAGAACATTTGTTTTTCTTTTTATTATATTCAAAATTTCATATATTTTCGTATTTCACTAAGACATCTATTTTACTAACACTTATTTCAGTTTAATATATATGCATGCATCAGAAAAACAAAACTATATTTTACTTCATAATAACATTTATTATCAGCAATAAGAAAATTTTTTTCCAAAGCAGAATACTATTTTTTTATAGTCTTCTATAGCGATGCTGTGCTCTCCGATAAATCAGGTGTAAGCAAAGGCTACCAACATGAGAGTAGTCACTAATTTATTTTCAGTGATGGTTGTACATACCTTTACTTATTTAGAAAGATATTCTCTGTAATGCATTAGATGTATTTTTGCAATAAGTCAGTACCTGTTAATGTACAAAGTTGATTAAAATCAATGCTATCATCTTTATAGTGATGATAGTTAACAATCAAAAGTCTATGCCCTTGTTTTTTGAACCTAGAATTAATCAAGAATCTGTTTGGAAACAAATTAAAAGATTTCAGGAAATTTTAGATTGCAAAGTACTCGTATTTTAGGAAACACTGGGCATTTATGGAAAGGAAGTATTTTTATGAGGCTTGAAATAAGTTTCAAAAATGGTATATAGCAACACGTACTGATAGAGAGCAGGTACAAGGAAGTTACTCTGTAACAATAGAAGGCCAGAAATCTTGCTATCCCCTAAATTGCCAACCAAGTGTCATTTTGACACCAAGCGGTATTAAGCAAAACATTAATAAAATGTGCAATTTAGTATATATATAAATTAGCTGGTATACCTGTTCTTTGCGCGGATGTATTGAAAAATTAAACAATACAGATTAAAGGGTAAAGAAGTTTTTAATCAGTTAATTTTATGTGAATTTCAAATTAAACAAACAAACAAAAAAAGCTTTTTGCATATCTCAGCTGAACAAAAACAAAAAAAACATGTTTGTTAAACTTTAAGTCTGTAGATCTAATAGATGATAAAAAGGATTTTTTTAAGTTTTTAACTCCCTGTAACTTTCTTGTGGGTCGATTTTTGAAAACACCTTCCTAAACTGATCTCTTCTTAGCAAAAGTAACACATTGTTACAAATTTTGTGTAATGAACGCTTAAAATAGTGTAAATAATTTATATCTGGAAGTGTAATACAATATTCCTTTCTGTTCGGTATAATTCTTAGTAGGTACTTTTTCTACACTTCCAAAATACAGTACGGTAGTTATTATTATTTTTATACTTAAAAAATGCAACACCTGGCTATTGAACTAAAATTATAGCGTTATAATTAACTACTAACCACCAACAAATTATGCAAACTTGTCCAAATGATGTAGTGTGAATGACAAAGTATCTACTTTAAATACCAGAAGCGATAAAAGTAAGTTTTATTCTGAAATAAAAAAAAATAGCGATTACACTGATCAGAGCTATAAATTAGAACTGAGCGCACACTCTCACCTGGCATAGACAAAACAAAAGGGAAAGTTTTGCTTCATGCATAAAAGATAGATATATGCTGTTGCGAGCTTCTGTGCAGATGGCAGAATTTTTTCCTACTTACTTGACAATTGTCTTTATATTTTGGACACTTCACACAATATCTTTATAAATTGCGTGAAATAGGAGCAAATATCCATACAAACTTTCGTGTTTATAATATTAGTAAGGATATATATATAGTATGTATTTTGCAAATATACATAGTACACATGAAAATATTTTAAAAGTACAATAAGAACACTGTAGTTTGTTTTCTCATGAATCTTAAAAGTTCCAACCTAATGGTACTTAGTAAAACAGGAAAGGAACTTTGATTAACTAGAAATTGATTTTTAAACACTTCTAATGATAAACGAAGTCCATGAATGATCATGTCTTTTTCAAAATGGTAATGTTGTAAAGTCAAAGTTGAGATGGAATTCTCTACAAGAAATTATTGATGATAGCTGAGTGGTGTTTGTATTCCAAACATTTTAAATTAAAATATTGTTGTGGGAAATATAAGAAACATGCAACAAAAAAGTGCTCTCTCCATCTATGGCTTAAGAAGTTTAAGTGTTAAGTAAAATGAATGGGACGTCATGTATAAATAAATTGTTTTTAAAAATAAGTAGATATATATTAAGAAAGTATATAAAGTACATATATTAAAAAACTATTCATTTTGAAAAGTGCAATTGTGTTAATCTAATTATATAAAAACTTTCTTTTTTTGCCACCCATTTCCTTTTAACTCAAGTAACAAACATTTCTTCTATAACCTTAAATTCATTTTAAAAAAATCTATATTTTAGGTTAAAAAAATTATAGAATTATATGTGTGTATTACTTTTATATTTTAAGCATTCTTAACTAATTACTAGGGCTAAGAAGTGCTGATGCGCAAAACTGGACATTCCTGAATAATCCTATAAATATACCTGCATCACTGAGTAAAAAGCTATCTTCCTTTGAATGAGCCAAAGAGAAATTCCTTGGGTAAAAGCGACATCATTCAGTAGAAAGTATATTCTCTTAATTATACAACAAATCTTTCTTTTCAATGTACAATTACATGTAACATCATCATGAACAGGCAGAGAAAAGATAATCTTTCAAAATCTACAAAAAATTATTCTACCCAAAATATGAAACATTCCTATGTATGCCATATTTGCAACAAAACCCTTGCTAACAGTAACAGTTTAAATAAACATTTGCGCATTCATACAGATGAAAAGAATTTTGTTTGTGACATTTGCAAGAAGACCTTTTCACAGAAATGTGCTTTAGAAAGACATTTTCGTATTCATACCAAAGAAAAGCCTTTCATTTGTGAAATTTGCACAAAAGCATTTACTGAAGGTGGTTCTTTAAAGAGACATATGCGTATTCATACAAATGAAAAACCTTATATTTGTGAAATTTGCAGGATGGCTTTCTCTGTTAATAATTCTTTGAAAAGGCATTTGCTTACTCATACTAATGAAAGGCCTTATGTTTGTGTAATTTGTAAGAAAGCATATTCTGAAAGTTCTGCTTTAAAAATACATTTGCGTATTCATACCGAGGAAAAACCTTATGTTTGTGAAATTTGTAACAAAGGATACTGTAAAAGTGATTCTTTAAAAAGCCATTTGCGTAGTCATACCAATGAAAAACCTTATGTTTGTGAAACTTGCACCAGAGCATTTTCTGAAAGTAGTTCTTTGAGAAGGCACATGCGTATTCACACCAAAGAAAAACCTTATGTATGTGAAATTTGCAGAAAGGCATTTTCTGAAAGTGGTACTTTAAAAAGACACACGCATCTTCATACCAAATGAAAAGTCTTACATTTAAGACATTTGCAAAACTGCATATTCTTAAGATTAATGGCTTGAAATATGTCAATTATTTATTTATCAAAAATTATAGCTGCAGTGTGGTTGTATATATGTGTTTTAAGCTGTAGTGATTCATATAATATTGGTTTTAATTATTTAAAAAAATAACAGAATTATAGCAAATATTTGCTATATAGAGAATATAGATTTCAAGGAAAGCTATATGAGTGATATTTTTAGAACTTTCAAATGTTAAACCTGATAGAAATCTGAGTGAAGTTGAAGTTTTTAAATGTCATCTTTCATCTTATATTCCTTTCAAAATTTTATTCCATTTGTATTGATTTGCAATATATTTCCAATATTGAAGAACTTTCTCAGAAAAGTATGTTGTTTAATGAAACTGAAGATGTGCATTTTGAACTGTAAATGACATTGTAAATTTAAAGGAGCATAATGTAACAATGGAATTTTGATTGCCTGATCCTTTGTAAAATTTTATTAATCAAAAGACCATAAACAATTTTTATATTTAAATCAAGCATCAGATATTCTAAAGAATATTTGCATTGGATTTTTTATATCTCATTATGTAATATTAATGATAGTAAAAGTTCTGCTAATTTTTATATTAAAGTTTAAATGAAATGCACTATGTTAACTTTAAAACCTTGTTTAGAATTAAAATTGTTTTCATTTAGAAAGTAGAATAGAATTCTCAAACTTCAAACAACTTTTAATTAAAAAAATATGTGTAAAATTTATTTTTATCTTTGGATTTAACTAGTGTAAGAACAACTTCTTTAATAAGTTATTTCTTTTTCCTGAATTGTTCCATTTTATTTTTTCTCTAAAATGAATTTCATATCTACTTAAGTACTAGTTGAATTTTTTATATTTTTTTTCTTTAAAATAATAAAATTTGTATTTATGAAGTATTTTTAAATTTGAATGCATTTTTTATACAAAATAATGTCTCATCCGTCTAATTTGTATTAATATATTAATGGATTTTCTTTTATATTTAAAAAGTAATTTGTGACTAGTTTGATTTGTGCTGTATTCAGCAGAGTAAAATCTAAAAAAAAAGAAAAAAATTGTATGTGTTTTAACCTAGATTTTTTTAATAACAAAGAACCAGCAAAAAATTAATTTTCTAAATATGGGGATGATATAAATATTTATGTGAAAAACAAAATAAATGCTACACAATATTGAATAAGAATTGTTTATACATATATGCTTTCAAAAATGAAAATTTGTTGTAGTTGAATGGAAAAAAAAATTATACTCCAAAATAAGAGAAATTCAATGAAAGACTTTTTATGGAATTAGAAATTATAAAATTATTTCTTTAAAAGTATTTGGGTTTAAATTTATTCTTCATGTATTCATCTGTGATATTTTTTCTTAAATTAATTTACTATGGTGGATTAATTTTACATTTTCTTATAAACAGTTTGGTTATCATGATTCTCTAATGTATTTCTTTAAATAAGTTGTATTTTCTTTTTGTATAATTCATAAGTGTTGCTAAACTTATTGGTAAAGATGAATTTGTGAAAATGATAATTCTAGTTTTGTCTGAGTTTGTAGCTGCATCTTCTTGTAGTAATCTTAGTTTAATAAAGGATGTGTTAGATATAAAATTTAAGTTGTAATCTTCCTTTATAATGGAATTTTAGCAGTACTAACACGAATACTTATATGGTTTGTAAAAAAGACGTGAAAATTCGTAATTAGTGGAAAGAAATTCTTCAAAAGAAAATGTTATTCATTCAAAATAAATATACAGCAGCAGAGAAAGGAAAAGGCCCCATCGATGTGCAAAAATTGACGAAAGAACATTTCAAAACATGATAATTAACTAAAGAGAACTCTCTGTTAAAAAATGCATGGTACTGGTTTAAATACAGTAATACCTCGACTTAAAGCCTTATCACACGTCTTCCTATTTGGAGCAATTTCCTAAAAAGCAACCATTTTGAACATTTTCTACCCAGTTGCCATAGCAACGGCTTCGAACAACTTTTTCCTTATGAGGTAAAATAATTGCTTGAAATTCCAGCCAATAGGGTTCGTTATAGCAAACAAGATGACATTAATGATAGTAGCCGTGGCTTCGTCAAACGCATCAGAAAGGGTATATAATATTTTAATGGCGTATAATATTTAAACAGAATGGTGCTCCATTTCTGTTTACGACTGTCAACAAAAGCGCGAGCTGAATAAAAGAAATAATATTGAATCTTCGTTTTCTGGAGCAGAAAAATCGGCGGGTAATTTTTCAATATGAAGACAGGGTGCAGCTGACGTCAGAGCGTATCGTTTTGCTTACGGCAACCCTTCGCCCTTACAGCTGCTGGAAAAATTTCCCGAAGTGGTTGCTCCAGACATGCGTGTGGGATCAAAACCTTTAAGCTACCCTGACTTACGCGAATCAGGAGTTATTCGATTTTCAAACTTTCTCGATTCGTCTTTTGTTTGAGAGAAAAAAATCTGGTGAAATGGTAATTTGCCGATCTTGCCAGGCAAAAAAATTAAAAAGTAGATAGCGATAATGTTGAAGAACTGCAGGATTTCCACAATCAGTAGCTGTCAATTGATGAGCTCATAGAAATGCATGGACAAAAGACAAGACATTGAGGAAGTCTGAGTCTTTAGATCCATTTCAATCAGAAAATCGAATGATGATTGGGAATTTGACATGAGGCCTCAGTTTAATTGAAAAAAGTTTTGTAAACTTTAGAAAATATAGACTCAAATGATGAGCGTCTTTTTCAACAAAACAAAGAGTAAAAAAAAAAAAAAAAAATGTTAGCATTCTACGAAGAGAGAATTTTTGAGGGAGGGAAAAAAATCTTTGAGCTGGCAGACTACTTTGTTAGATTTTGTGAAACCTTCTATATGAAAATAACTTCAGCTTACGATTGTGTTACCTAAGATTTTATTAAAATTTTTTTTTTTCTTCATTATGATTTTCTTTCGTTTCTGACCCAAATAAGACTAATTTATATGTGAAATCATACCCCGACTTACGCGGTTATCATTCAGTCCCACCTATTGCGTAAGTTCGGGGTATTACTGTATTTTAAAAAATTGCTATTATAAATTGGCTAAAACAGATATTTGCACTGCCTTCCATCCTTTTGTGTGTATGTGTTGGCATTGCCCGAATTTAATATTTGGGTTAGTGTAAACAATTGTAAAAGAAACGTGTTATACGTATTAAGTCTGAGTGATAAAAAATTTCAGAATTGATGAAACTTTTATATAATTGCTTAATTTATGTATCCCACTATAAAATATAACATGTTACGAAGAACTTTGAAATGGAGTATGTCCTACTTACATATTTTTATTTATAAGTATGTTAACATTTTGTTCCTACAAATCTACATTATGAACATAATTAAGAAGTATTTATTTATCTGCTCGTAAATTGTGTAGTTTCATGTACTAGTGTGCAAAATTTAAGCAACGGGTGCTTTTCTTTTTTTTTTGCCGTAACTCCACGAAAAATCCTTTGAAAGAATATGAAATTTAGAAATGAGAGACATCATTTTACACTTAAACGATGGCGGAAGCATATTTGTGCAAAAAGGAATACAATGCATATAGTATGGAAGCAAAACAAAAGTTTTTTTTTAACTCAAAGTATCTTTACACATAATTATCTGTCCAAGAGTAAGAACAACAAGCAGATGTTCTTTAGTATGAGATATGCCCTCGCCTTACTGCAATGGTTGCTTCGCACCGTCTCTCCATACTCAGCACCAGATTGTCTTGCAGTTCTTGAGGTAAGAGTATCCATTCATCAATCAGTATCTGTTTCAGTTGTTAGCTGTTCCCCATAGGATGTAATCGTGCTGCATGGCATCTCCCCAAAGTATCCTTCACA
The DNA here is from genome assembly GCA_019973955.1 of Trichonephila inaurata madagascariensis. Classification (NCBI taxonomy): domain Eukaryota; kingdom Metazoa; phylum Arthropoda; class Arachnida; order Araneae; family Nephilidae; genus Trichonephila; species Trichonephila inaurata. The sequence continues at coordinate 146,172 of BMAV01014236.1, read as the reverse complement.
TGTTCTATGGGATTTAAACCAGGAGAGATTGCTGGCCAATCCATTCGAGGGATATCTTCACTTTCCAGTAGCTGCCGAATATTAGTTGTCCAGTGTGGCCGTGCATTATCATTTATAAAAACGAAGTCTGATCCAATGGCACCTTGGAATAGACGCCCACGAGGAAGGATCACCTCCTTACAATAGCCATCTCCGGTTACAGAACCTCTGTCGAAAACGTGGAGTTCAGTCCGTCCCTTCAGCATAATGCCTCTCCAGACAACAACTCCAGGACCACCGTAATGGTCTCTTTCCGTGATGTTACTGGAATGAAACCGTGTACCAACCTCTCTCCAAATCAAAGGGCGTTGAAAATCACTTCTGATACTGAAACGACTCTCATCCATAAAGAGGACATGACTCCTTTGATAAGATGTCAATCTTTGATGCTTCTTACACCTCTTTAAACGGTGCCGACGAAGTCCACCTTTCAAAAGGATGCAGCATTCAGAACGGTGGGAAAATAGGACATTTTTTTGAAGGCTTCTGGCTACAGTAAATTTTGACCCTTGTCGCCATGTTGATGTACATAGTTGCTGAGAAATGGTGCTTGTTGACTAGTATTAGGCTCTTTTCACCTCAGGACGATAAATCGGTCATTCACTGCAGTTGTTTTTCTAGGGAAGCCCCCACCGAACTTTCTAACAGCTGTAATCTATGGTTTAGAAGGTTTTCCAATAATAAAAAGTGCAAAACTAGTAAAAATAGTGATCCCTCGAATTACTTCATTTTTCCTAGCAAAACGGCTAAACCTTCCCCAGATCTAGTTATCTCCCCCCGCCCCCCGTTGAAACTGCAAATAACTTTTCAAGTTCTTGAATCAGAAAAATTCATCGAAAATAGCAACTCTTCTTTAAATACAGTCCCAGAAAAACCTAGACCTCAACCTTTAATGTTTAAGAGAAACACTAAATTTCCTGAAATATATAATCGCCTTTTTCAGGAGATTAAATCAAGTTATACACAAATATTAACAGCGCCGGTTTGTCCATTGGGTGCCCAGGGGCAGCACCGGATAAGCTAGACGTAGCCAGATTCTCTGGTTTTAAATTTCGATCCTCTAGTGTCAAGGGGGCCTGTAGATCTTCTGCGCCCAGAGCCCGAAATGAACTTAAATTGGCACTGCATTGGTGTTCTGTTCAATTTCACTAAAACATTCTATAATTCAACCATTACATTTTAAAATTAGTATTTTAACCTCTAGCGAGGGGAAATGCGAGGCACAGACATAACTGGTGAAATTTTGAGAGCTTAATAGTGTTGAAGTTTTCTCTGCCAGCTTACAGTAACAACATATTGTAATTTAGTAGGCTGTGGAACTGTTAATCAACATCCTGCGCTAATCATTTTTCATTAATGAGTGGTCGTGACGAAGATAAAAAACTAATTAACTCAGGCCCATGAAAATTGGTATATTGAAACTATAAGTCATGATGCTTTGCATCTCTTCAGAGGTTCTAAAAATTGAATAATTAAATGATTTTTTTAACTAACTGGTGATGTAATAGCAAATCAGCAAGTGGATGTTTTCCGCTGTGCATAATTTTCAAATCAGTTATATTTGTTATGTACTTTTAGATCAGTTGGACACAATTGACCACCAGTTGTTTTTAAAGTTTGAAATAATGTCGTGGTTCATACACGTTAACCAATAACTAACGCAAATAATAACACTCGATATAATTTCGGTGAGCAGCATATAACCTTCCAGTTGAGAATAATTCTTGTTGTCTGCGTCGTAGAAAATGTTTTTCAATGTACAGGATGACTATATGATTATAGTTAAAGTTCAATTTCCGAAAAGCTGTAAAAAAAGGATCCACTGTCAGAATTTCCTGAACATACACGATAAAAAAAAAAAGAAATATTGATCTTGAACCCTAGACAAATTTATGTGTATTAACCCATCGACACAACAGATTATTTGTAGAATCGGGATCCGAATCCACTAAAACATTGTTGCTCACGATTTCACGACCATGGCATTCCTTTTACAGTTCTTGCTTAACGATTGTTTCACATACTAAAAAAATTACTTTATAATGTTTAAAAAGCATTTCCATGTAACTTGCTGTATAAACAAATTTTTTCATCCTCAGTAATGAAAAAAAAAAAAAAAAAATCAACATTTGAGTTTGTGTTTCTCGAATGTAACTTTATACTTTTAGTATACTTTTAGTTAGTTTTGAATTCATAATTCCAAAAAATATTTCGGGAGTCGTGAAAAAAGCTCAAAAATATGAGAACAATTTTTTAAAAAATGTCTTCAGAAATTGGCTGAAATTGCTTTATATCGGTTGATAGATATTATTTCTTCAGTTTCACTTCCTGTTTTTCTAAGTTAACCAAAATTTTTAAATTTTTTGAGCATATCATGTTTTTGGATGAATTATGCATATTAGAAACAAATATTAAGGTGATAATCTTAGAATATTTAAATTTGAATATCAATTTTAATTGATAATATTTTGAAATTTTTAAGTGGCCTTATTGTAAGCAATGAAAAACCAATATTTGCTTACACAATAAGTAAATCAAGAAACTGAAAGCATATATGATTATGCAATTTTGTTACATTTTTTAATTTAATATAATTTTAAAATTCACTTACTTTTCATAAAGAGCTAAATATAGTAACCGAAGAACATACAATTTTATCTACTAAACGTTGCCATCTAGTAAAGAGAACGTTTCGTGTCTGTTAGTCGATTCCTCTAAACTGTAGCAGTTGTTCTAAGGACTCCGCCCTTCACTTACAAAAATTTCTCGTGAAGCATTTTTTCTGCCCCTTTTTTTGCAGATTGAAACATAGTTTGAAGTGAAATGAAATGAAAAGGCTGTATTTACAAAAAGAAGTTTTACTTTCGAGATTCGGTTTTTTTTTTATTAGTTATGTAATTTTAGTATTTTCTGTGTAGCAAAACAAATATCGTTGCTTTTTAAAAAAATTATATATCTTTTTTTTAAAACGGAAAAATTGAAAACAAGACAAGAAGATGGCTGAACGGTCTCGAAGACAGGTGAAAAAGAACCAAGATTTACAACGAATTTTATATTTAGAAAAGGAACGATCTCGAATGCTTATGGTAAAAACTCTTATTATAATTTTTCGTGTACTGTATAAGTTAAAGCATACAATAGAAGAAATAGAAATTTATTTATTGGGATCGTATATAAATGCATTCATAAAAATACTTAAATCATCATTATAGGAGACCTATTTTTTTTTTTAAAATCATTCAGTTAATTTTTTTAAATGCATTTTATTGCAGGAATTCATGAGTAAGTGTTCTAGAATTACTTATAATTAAAATATTTAAGAAATATGCAAATGTGTTGTAAATTCATTAATCATTTTAATATTATTTATTATAAAAATTCACGAACATTATTCCATTTTATCAAGGTTCAACCATGTATTAAAAGCTGTTAAATAATTACTGAAATGCTATAAATTTTTGGTTCAAGTGTAGTATAGGGGGGCCACTTGGCGCAGTCCATTTTTTTGGCGACTAAAAGTGGTCGCCAAGGTACTTTTTTCGGAATTATTTATTATTTATTTTATAATGAATTCGATATCTCACCATAACATGAAAATAAAAATCGCCAAATCCTAAGAAAAATAGCCAAATCCGAAGTGGCCCCCCTATACTACACTTGAACCAAATTTTTTCATCCAGATCGTTATATTTAATAGGAACATTGTATTAAGCTAGAAACATATTGTTTTGAAAAGTATTTCGAGAACTAGTGTTTTAGATATCTGCTAGTTCCAGAAATAGTATTATTTATTCAAAAAAAAAATTTTTTTTTCTGTCAAAACTAATTTTGTTACCATGCTACTTTTCACCACTTTTGTATTTAATTTTATACGAAAGCCTGCTTTGTAAATTGTCTGCTTGCATTGATGAATAAGACATACTCATCATACTAGATTATCACTTCATTGATGACTTACTTGATGGCTCATCATAATTTTCATATTCACAATCAAAGTGGCATTGCCATTTTTATTAAATGTTAATGGTGTATTGTTCTTAATTCTGGTTGCGGCATTTATAAATTTTGTTATGCACTGATCTCTTAAAGAGTTAAGGTACAAACATCTTCTGTATTGAATTTGACAAAAAAAGGGTACTTACATATTATCGCAACCGTTATTGCAAAATTGTATGAAATGAAGCACATGGTTGTCAATTCAACACATACAACACATGCGAAATTGTGGTTGCCACCTTGGCGAATTATCTTGAACATTGCCATTGTTGTGATAGTACATAAGTGTCAAAAACAAAAAAAAAAAAGGCCCATGAAAGATGGAAAAATTGTGCTTTCAAAAGTTATTTCATAAATTTTGCATAGTTTTAATATCAAGCATAATGAATAAATACAGAATTACTTTTTTTGTTTATAAAACCCCATGGTTTAATCAAGAAAATGTTACTTTTTATATGTATATAATTTTATGCAGATTTTTTAATGTGTTTTAGTAAGGAATGGGATCATCCTTACGTGTAGTGCATCAACTTAGAGGGGTGTCATCTCTGTCACTTTATTGTGGTTAAAAATTGTGAGGTCTATGACCAATAGCTCTAGGCTAGCTTCAAAACATGTCATTAATAAAAATCAAATCAAATGGGCCCATTCAATGAGTAACCTTTATTCCAGCTCATTTAACAACTTCAAAAGAGGATTTATGGCATTTCCAAAGATGCTTTGTTAGATTAAAGTTTGTGGATTAACTTGGCCATTCCTTTCACTCCATTCCTTGATTTTCAAGATATTCATTAACCTACCATTAAAAACTACATAATTTGCTCCCCAATGCCACTGTTTTTCTCATAGGTGTGCATATATGGTGTAATGAGGAAGGGGGGTGGGGGTGGAAAGGTACAACTAAACAAATTTTCTTTGAACTATGTGCATCCTCTGCAAACACTGTCAAGGTTATTTTATTGCATTCCAAAGCATTTGAAATAGTTTTACTGATTGCAGTACAAAGATAAGAATAGTATTTTTGAAATACGTATATATATTTCTGGGTTGGGACGTTTTGAGGCATGGCCCAACTGGGCCCATGGCTTTGCCTTCAGTGGCTGGCCTTGTTTTGCTCTTGACTCTGTCTTAATAAGCCCATGATTTGGATAATTTTAATGGTTAAATATTATTTTAATACATATTCTCTGAAAAACAGGAAATTTCAAATTGCATGTCAACTGGCAAAAGGGAAAAGACTATTATTATATGATGATCATTGTCCTTGTCTAGGCCTAGGTCTTATACCATAAATAATGATTCAGCCATTGGGTGAGCCGTTTTGTGCCTAGGTCTGTGAGATTGCGAGTCGTGTATAGTTATTTGTTTCAAATTACCGTTTGTATGTGTATTTGACAATGCATGCTATATACTGTATGCTTTTAAAGATATAAGGTAGGGCCTACTTTTGCACAGAGGCCTAGGGCCTCAAAAAATCTTAAAATTTCTCTGGGCCCAGGGCCTCAAAAAGTCTTTAGACGCCCCTACGTCCGGGGCGCTTAATGTACTTGTTGAGCAAGACTGATATATATGCTGGCAGTAGCTAAGAGGTTAGCCCTCTGTGGATGGAAGTTATCATCAAACAAGATAATTTAATCACCAATAGTACCACATACCGTGTGATCTAAATATCTCATAAGGATTTTTCACAGTAGCCAGAGTTCTATGGAACACATGCATGTCCTTGTGAGCACCTAAAGAGATTGTAGCCCAAATCATGATTTTGCTGGAATATAGTTAATTCTCAAGCAATTGACCATTATTAGAAGTCAAATTATCTTACAAAATCTTATGAGAATGAAAGAAAATTGTTCTTATTATTTTATCAAATATAAACTTTTTTATGTTTTAAAATGAGTTCTATTATGAACATTTTTTTCGCTTGGCATTGATTTTTTTAAAACTGCAGTACATATGAATGTATCTAAGTTATTTATACAAATTTGGCATTTAAATTGTTTTCTTTTTAGATAAGAAGGATTTTGAAAAAACCTTGTTTGAATAGAACTGAAGAGGAAATAAGACTCATAAACGAGGCTCCTGATTTGGTTAATCAAATCCAGAATAACATTAGAAAGCTTAAGTGCTTAAAAGAAAGATCCCAAGAGGTAAAATTTATATATATATATGTATTATAAATTGCACAGTATAAAAAATAGCTATATGTGTATAAGATTATCTGAATTATAATAAATTAAAAAGTCTTAACAATTTGAAAAACAATAAGAAGCTATATTTTTTCCTCTTAACTTGTATAAAAAGAAAGAATTGACATTATTAAATATTCAGATATAGCCTTTTTAGAGACGCTATTTATCTGGCTGTGGAAAAAATGTAGTGTTTTGAATGGAAATGGATTACAATATTAAAAATAATTTTAAGTGATGTATTATTGATGTGTATCTGGTAATATATTATAATGGATATCTGCTAACTCTTTGAGCCAGTACCCAACCAGTTAACTTGTATCAGGGCAGAGGTAGGCCATGCTCTCTTCCTCTTATTGCTGTGATTCTATATAAACATTAAATTCTATGAAACTATTAGCATTTTGTTTTCAGTACATGTTCATCATTTTCTAATTTTTTCCTCTTTTGTGATAACTGTTTAGTGGGTCACATTTTACATTTTAGAGTGTATATATGTTTAAAAGAGTGAATATATATATATTTTGATTTTTAACAAAGTGTATGAAAAATCATAATCATGTTTTTAATGATTACATATTTAGTAATATAATATTTGTATTTTTTAAAAAGATTATTGATGAACCAGAAGTGTTATCTGCAAAATGTATTGAACTTGCCAAAGCATTGAAGGAATCTTCTTTCACAGTGGTGTATACTGGTGCTGGCATTAGCACGGTAAGTGGAAAATGAATAAATAAACATAAATGTCTGTTTATAAATAAGTACTTTTAAATCTGCAAATTTTATTGTATGAATGTTGATTGACATAAAATAACAGAATATAAAAAATTAATTTATGCACTTGTTAATTAAATTATTACTATTTCCAAAATTTATTAAATAACCTGTTTAATTTCTATACAAACATTAGTTATCATCATATTTTTTTATTAGATACTGTATTTACTAAGTGTAAATTTTTAGTAATTTGTTTAAGAATATTAAATTTGCATGAAGCTATACACAATGTAAAATAAGACAAATGATGGGAATAAAAATATTTGGAACAAATTTTATTTAGTACTTTATTGTGATATAAAAGTAAATTAAATAAATTGAATCTTCTTACTGAAACAAAAAGTTATTGAAGCTTCATCCACAAAAATAACATATCAGTCTGAAAAAATATTTTTATATAAATAATTTTCAAAATAAATAAATATTTACTTTTATTAGTTAGAATATTGTCTGTAAATGAAAATTTCATTGTATTTGTTTATGCATTTTGTTTTCATTAATGATCTATGCATTTAGAAGTATAATATTGTTTAATATTTCAGTCAGCTCACATTCCTGATTATCGTGGACCAGATGGTGTTTGGACATTGTTACGAAAAGGAAAAGAAGTAATGTAAGCAAATTTTATCCATTTTATTTCAGGAATTCTGATATTATGAATAATTTTTTCTTATTGATTCGCCTTATAAAGTTATGGTGGTTTAACTTCAAGAGTTTAACTACCTTTATCTTAACTTAAGAGTTTAACCTATCAGTAGGTTATTTGACTTTTTTTAAAGGCAATCTACCCATCCAACTCTTAGGTTATCTCAGCAAAATTAGACTAATTTAGCTCTACACACTTTTAAAAAGACTCAATAATATGTGTGTGTATTTAAAAAACACAGAATTTTTATATTATTTCTGATGCAGTATTTTAAAGGTTAGCAAATTTGTATAAATGAAATGAAACTATATCACATTAAGACCATATCAATTCATTTCAGAATTTGGAGCTTTCAGATATTTTGAATCTATTTAAACTGTTTAAATTATTTTAGAATAGATTAAGCAAATAGAGTACAAAGCCTCTTAATAATTACTTTAAGCTATAATTGTCTATGTGTATGTTCTTAAGGTTATAGTTAGATTCATGAATGTTCATTATTTCAAGTTATTTAAAAATTGTACACAAATGCATTGCTATTAATTAAATACTTTTCTTTGTACACAGTTTGAAAGATCTCAGTCTTGCAGAACCTACATTTACTCATATGGCAATAAAGCAGTTCCACAAGGAAGGTTTAATATCTCATATTGTTTCTCAAAATTGTGATGGATTACATATGAGAAGTGGACTTCCTAAAACTTCAATATCTGAATTGCATGGCAACATGTTCATAGAGGTAAGAAATATATATTTATTGCACTTATTTTAAATTTTTATGTTATGTACTACTTTAATTTTTCTAAAGTTTTTAAAAGGTTTAAAACATTCAGTTGTGTATTTTTATTTTTGAAGATTTTAAACTAATACATATACAGTTTTATAAAATGAAGAATTTTTTTCAAAGCAAGATGTTTTTGTTTTTAAAAAGTTTTATAGCTTATATTAATTTTTCATATTTAAGCTATTTTTCATGCATTTTTTCCCCTCATATCTTTAAGGATCAAATAAGTTTTTTTTATAGGTATGCCCCAAATGTAAACCTTTGAGGCAATATGTGCGTTTGTTTGATGTTACAGAACAAACTGCTTTGCATAGACATAAAACAGGCCGTTTCTGTAGGAAATGCAATTCTGAATTGAAAGACACAATAGTTCATTTTGGGGAAAAAGGCACTCTTCAATGGCCTATGAATTGGAAAGGAGCTGTAAAAGCAGCATCAAAAGCAGACTTAATTCTTTGTCTTGGAACTAGTTTAAAGGTAAAAATTTAGTAGCTACATTGAAAAAAATTATTCTTAAAATATTAAATGTATAATGCCTAATTCAATATTTTAAAAATTTACAATATTATGGCTTTATTTTACTGGAAAAATGTTTTTTATTACATTAAATTGTTATTAATAGTTAGGGATTATGAGTCATAAAATATTTAAAATGTAAAAATTATCATAAATATTAAATTAAATGTTTTATTAGTTGTGGTATTTATCAGGAAGCATTTTACTAACTTAATTTTGAAAATAAAATAAAACTTGAATCATATATCTTGTCAAATAAAATATGCTATAATAGTAGTATAAGCAATATAACTGTTATGTATAGCATTTTTCTTAAAATTTATAAATCTGCATTTTGAATTCATTCTTATTTCAGGTCATTAAATTCACTCACACATGCATACTTGTTTATTTTTGTAATAATATATTGAACATATTCTCTATGTATATATTTTTCAATTATTGATGTGAAATTTTTATTGAAGACTAATTAAAAAAATTCAAAATTATTATATTGATCAGAAAATCTTAAGCTTTCTCAAATGATTAATTTTTTCATAGTACCATTTACAGTTTTTTCTAAACTATTATGAATGTTTAAGTTCAAATCCAATGAACATATTTTTTAAGTCACAAAATCTAAGAAAAGAGGGTGGGGGGTATGAAATACCAGATGTCCAAAAAGTATGGCTACACTTTCACCTTTTAATTGCAAATAAAGATATTCACCTATGATTTTTTGTTTACCATAAAGAAAAGTTTATTTTACAATGTTTTATTGCATGATTTCAGTATGCCCACCATTAGTTGTGAACAACACATCAAGTCTATACGAGTGATGTCATCTCAGCTTCTGCTAGGACGACCAGATTTGGTTTTTGACAATACACTATGAATTATCATAAATATTTCATGCTACTTATAATCTGTGGATCTTGAAACTGGACATCATTTATAAGTAGTTTAAAATTTATGCTGTACATGAGTTTACATGAGTACAGATTTAAATTTGATACACCATACAACAACTTGTGTTTGTTTTTGTAGTGTAGCCATTTTGAAATGAGAATGTTGCACAATATAGTTTGCATTTCATTAAACAGAAACTTTAATCTTTTCTTTATGGAACATAAAAAACATAAGCAAAAATCTTTGCGTATTTTTAATTCATTTCTGAAAGTGTAAGCAATGCTTTTCGGACACACTATTTTATGTTTCGTTACTGAAAATGTGAACAGTGCTAATAATAAGTACCTGCATTCTGAATTATTTTTTCCATATTTTTTATAGGTCCTGAGAAGATATCCTGGGCTGTGGAGTACTAATAGACCATCTGATAAAAGGCCCAAATTATACATAGTAAATCTGCAATGGACTCCTAAAGACCCGCAGGCTACTTTGAAAATACATGGTCTGTTTAAAAACAATATCAAATAATATAATTTAAATTGTTTGTACTCTATTCAGCTTAATTTATTTTCCTATTATAAGATGTAAATTTTGTGTGTGGATTTAGTACACATAGTAATTTGTGTATTTTAAATTCTAATTTTCAACTTAATTTGATATGACAGAAACTCTTTTTTTTTAAATTTTTCTTAATATTAATCAGAAAGTAATATTTGAAAGAACTATATTCTTGGCAAATTATTCTGAAAATATTTGTGAAAAGAATGTTATTATATAAAATTCCAATTATTTAAAAAGTTTTTGCTTTATCCTTATTTTTATGAATCTGTAATTGAGATTAAATTTTGAATATGATATTTTTTCAACTTTATAAACTTAGTTTTCAATTTTCAGAACTTATTTAAAACTGGTGTTTTTTTTATATTTAAAATTTTCTTTCTTTTTTAAACTTCTTTTAATTTAACTAGGAAAGTGTGATGAAGTAATGAAACAAGTGACATCATTTCTAGGGTTAATGGTACCAAAATATGAAAAGTAAGTTATATAGACTATATTTTCATCATATATTAAAAATTAAATAACTGAATATTTTAATCAAATTTTTCAAAATAAGCTAGATCTTAAAGCATTTAAAGATAAATAAAATTTAATTTGTATGGAAATTTTTTTTTCTTTATGTATGTTTGTTTTACAGCATTTTACTAATTTTTTGCATGTGAATATTTAAATATTTTGGATAGATTTAAAGTTTATGCTTTATTTTCAAATGCTACAAATATCTATTTAAATCCATTGAAAAAGTAAAATGATTAAATATTTCTTTTTACATGGTACTAAATTTTCAAAAATTTATCTGCAAGTTATAAATTCTGAAAATAAATATTTTCAGAACTACAAAGCTATTTATTTAAGAGTTTATATATATATATATAAATACACAAGCATTCAGGGTGCTTACTAAAATCCAGTGAAGCAACTTAAAAATTATAATAGCTATTGCTTTAAATGTGATGTCTAGATACAGTTAAGTGCTTATGCACTGCAGGGTGAATTCAAATACAGCTACTTGGCTGAAAACAGTGGAGTTAGTGTAAAATTGAAAATGATGAGAGGTACAGAGAAATAATTGTTTATAAAATTGTAGAGCACTCTTTTTTATATGAAAAAATATCTTGTATATAATGAATCAAAGCATAGAATGTGTAAATTATGTATTTGGTCACAATTCCCTCATCCCATGACTTAAAAAAAATGTGGAGGAAAAGAAAAGTCATTTTCAATTAAAAACTAGCAGGTGACTGTGATCCAGCATGCAATTCTTATTTGACTGGAGTTTCTTCTCAATATGTTGTTCAAATCCTATGGCAGCCTGCTTTATTGCCTATGTTTACAAAAAGATTTGTGTACTGCGTGTCAATTATCCTAGCTCATTTCTCAAGATGCAATAATTTAATCCAATTGTGTTTAATAAGCCGATTATGCAAATATGTAACAATGTCATACCTGTTTGGTAGGGATCACAACAAAAGAGGTTGTTTCAAGGAGTTTTACTTCATCATCTTGGAGAAATGTTCAAATATTGAGTTTTATTACAAGATAATTCTAATTAACAGTACACAAAGCATAAACAGTGGTGCAGTTGTGTGGAAAAATGTTTTATTAGAGGTCAATGAATATCTTAAGAGATCACCCAAAATGTTGTGAACTATTTAAGGTAGATAGTTATGTGACCAACTGACCTCCCGATTCAGGAAATTGGTTAAAGTAGGGTGGTGTGTTCAACTGAAAGATCTATTAGCATATGCCCTCACACATTTGCAGACAAGCCCAAGAGCTGATCAGTGAAATCTGTGGTCTTTCAAAAAGTCTCATTTGGAAAATCATAAACAAAGTAGGATCTATACTTGCAAGGGATGCTGAAAAACATAACAATTTTTGAACTTTATCTTGAACCAATGTGAAATAAAATCAGCATTCCTTGAAGATGTAAGAGCAAATGAGGCATCTTTTCGTGCAATTAAATGTACAATCAACCGAACACTAATTATTGGGTTCTGAGAAATTCTACAAGTTAAATTGTGGAATTTGATACTAAGTATGCTGGTCAATTAATGTTTGCTACAGACCAATGGCAGACTAATTTGCCCTGTATTTTTACATGGACACATTAACTGGAGCACAAGATTTGGTGTTTCTTTAGGACATAATATTTGATTCAGTTGAAAATCTATACCTGCGTTAACTCTGGAATATATTGATGACTTTTTAATGAGATGGTGCTGTTTCACTAAGGACAAAAAATAAAGCAGTATCTGATAGACATTTGAGCATCAATTTATCGAGTGCAGTGATTGTGTAGAATGGCCTTTCCTTATTTATACCTGAGATGATCCCATTGAGTTTTTTCCCCTCTGTGGAGATATTTGTAACAAGAGCTTTTGACCCTTCTGCCAACAATGTGGGAATTTAAGTGAAGTATTATTGGTGCTTGTGCCAATATATCTCTTGATATGCTACAAAATGCACAGCATGAAATAAAACAATAGTCAAGATGTGCATTGTAGCTGACAAAGAACATATTGAACACTGAAAATAAAAATCTTTGTTTATTTATTTTTTTTCCTTTTTAGCATAAAAGTGCTGGAAATTATGAACAAACTATCTAAAAATTGACACATTCGTTTACATATATTGTATGCAAGATTTCTTTTTATACTAAATTGAAGACACATTTGACAACTTTTGGTTGACTTTCATTCCGTTTATCTTAGCTTTTTCAAGATAGGAACACTGACTCTGCTGTTTGCAACCAGGTGGCAGTGTAATAGATCTCACCCTTTAATGCATTGTCCCTTAAGTATACCTAGACACCTTGCTTAAAGCAATAGGTAAAGTTAAGGTGGGGAATAGTTAGCTTCATATATATTATTTAATATACTAATATTTATAGTAAATTTATATAATGTGTTAAGAATTGATATTAGTTAAATCAATTCTTAACACATAAGTGCTAATATTGCTACAATTGTGTAGATTATGCATACTTTTCAGATACATAAAATTTTTGATTTAGTTTATAGAATACTAATTTTAATTATATTTTCAGACAAAATGATCCAATATTTAAATTAGCTACACCTTTGCTTCCACATGAAATGACCACTACAACAAGACTACATTTGACAAAGATTAAGACTGATGTAAAGGATGATTTTAAAAGTGTAGACCTGAAAGAAAACCTGAACGTACAAGTTTCAATAGAAGATGAATCGGACATTCATTCAAATAATGATGAATTGTTTAGGACTACTGAATCAAAGCAAAACTTACAGCCTTTTGTAAAATTAATAGATATTGCATCAACCAATTCACTTCTGAAGTTAAATGCTGAACAAATAGATTCCAGGACTTATTTCATTAAAACTGAAAATGTGGAAGATACAATTAGAGCTAATACAAATTTATCAGGATGGTATGGTAAAGGTTTAGCTAAGTGGAAAAAACAAAAACGGAATAATTCATCATGTAAAAGAATAAGGACAGGAAAAGATAAAATCGAATGATAGTCGGTTAATGCATTTATTGCGCATAATTCTAATTTCTGGGTATATTTTAAACCAGTTTGAAATGTTTCAGTGGAGATTAAAAGTTTTTAAACACCTTTTAGTCTTTTATAATTGTACAAATTAAATGTGCATCTTGAAACAATGCTGTATGCATAGTGTTTATTTGCCATTCTTTTCATAGCTGAGGGAGGAAAAAAGTCCGAAACTTTATTGAAAGTTATTTGTATTTTAAAGATATGGCTTCATGATTTGTAAGAAAAATTAACGAGTACTAACATGAATAACAGTTTAGGAAATATTAAGCAAATTTATATTTATCACTTTGTTCTTAATGAGTTTGTGCATTTAGTATTAGATGAAGCACATGATGTACTATAGGTGAATTTGAATTATGATGACATCCAACCTGATTTTTCACATTCTAATATGTGAGTATTTTGATTGATTAGAATTAGTAAACATCAGATCTCATTATTCCACATCAACCCATTCACTACCAGGCACATTTAGAGAGTCTTGCCTTAGGTACCAAGAATTTATTGCCATCAATCTAAATTTGTAGCGCATAATTCGAAATATCTCATTGCTGGCAGTCTTGGCACATATATGTTTACTATGAAATATCTTGTGGTTGGCAATTAATGGGTTGAACAATATAAAGACAGGAAAAGATTAAATAGATTGAGAGTCTCTGAATGCATTTAACCCATGTAATTTTAAATTTTGGGTATATTTTGAAACAATTTGAAATATTTCAATGGGGATTAAAAGCTTTTAAATATGAGTCTTAAGGCCAAAATTTATAAATTTCAGGCTAATAAGCTGTGATTTCTTTTTCATACAGTTAATGTTGGCTTGTAAAATGGATGCAAACGAAAAAAACAGAGAATTGAAAAAAAATTTCTTGAATATAATATAAATCTATTTAGCAAAAAATAATTTTTAATGTGTAAATTTTTTTACCATATGAATGCATACATAACATTTTAAAAAAAGTATAGATTAAATCTTTAGTGAGTTTTGTTTTAGGGTTTTGTAAGGTGGTGACCAAAATAAATACATGTTTTCATTCCTTGGTTAAGGATGTATTTCAAAATGTAATCAACATATGAATTAGTTCAACTGTATTTGTTGGTGCAATTGGTGTGGAACATTTTTCTTGATGTACTTCTATTGCTACTATATTACAAAAAAAGCAATGCATTTTCTTTTGGGTATCTAAATATGTTCTTAGTTGTTACTCAATTTTTTTTAATACATGGTTTCTAAAAAGTTTGATGTGAATGAAATCTATGGGATCTTTAAAGTGAACTCTTTATGTATTATTAGTGTGATAGTTGATTTTAATGCAATGTGTGAACATTAAATTTTGAAATGAATGTTAAAACATATCTTTAATGTTCATCTGAAATTGTATGTGAAACTTGACTGTGAAAAATCACATGGTGTGTGTATCCTGTTCCATACATTTGAGAACCTCTTTTTCCTCATGTAAAGATCAACATGTATTTGTTTGTATTCACTCTACATCAGGGGGATTTTCAGATACATTTCTATTGATTTGTATCTTTAGTGTCTTATAGGAAAATCTGGTTGAATCTAGATCCTATAATTTCACTCAGTCCTTGCCAATATCAAAACTTAAATAATGCTACTATAGCCTTCATTGTTATCAAAGTCGTATATTTTTGTAGTATGACAATCCCTTGATTAATTTTTAGAAAGATCTTTTCACACTTTTCGGAAGCATTATAAATTTAAACTGTATTTTCTGAAAAATGACTATTATTTTGAAAGCTAATAAAAGTATTTTTCTTTTAGATGCTATTCATGAAACATTTTTTAACTGTAATAATCTTAGTCATGTCCATTACTCAAGATTTAAGGTGACATATTTGATATCAGCCGTGAATAATTAGAAATGGAATTTAGTATGAAGTGGAATAAAACCATGTTATATATATGGTCTACTGAAAACAAATCTCATGTCCTATACTTTCATACTCGGTTGTATAAGGATTTTGAAACTCATTCCATTTGATAGGTTTTTGTATGAAATAAATTTTCATACTTACAATTCCCTAGTTATACCACTATTCCCCCCAAGCTACCATTGTTTTAATGTGACATCAGTATCTGAAAAGCTATCCAATATATGAAACAATTTATATTTAGAATGTGAGTTTTACTCGCACTAATAATAGATAGATATTGAAAATTGGGAAATTAAGGGTATGGAAGTATGCTTATTAAAGGATATCTTTTTTAAAAGAATTATTAGGTAAAAAAAATCATTTGGTATAGTTCTCAAAGTATTATACATGAACCTTGGAAAAGTACAATTATTGAAACAAATTAAAATCTTCCTTTTTTGCTCGTATAGTTATCATTGTAGTTTAGGAATTATAAAAATTCCTACAATGGTTTTGTAAGAAAAAAAGGTCTTTTCTAATTGCAATAAGAGTAAGTGATATGCAAAACAAAAGTAATTGCAATTTCTGGAAGAAGTCGTGTATTTCTGTCATTTAAAAGTATACAGTGCTTATTAAATAAGATACTTCATACGGTTTCCTTGGCGGGGGGGGGGCTGCATTCAATCATTTGCATTTTTTTCCTTTTATAATGATTGAAAACAAGCATTAAATTCTTACATTTCATCTCATCAATTTTTACGAGTTCAATGAAATCCTGCCAAATATCTCTTGGATGTATCTATTTAAGGAAAGTGAAATTTTTGACTGAGTTAATTGTTTGGAAAATTTTGTTCTCCAAAATGCAAGGTCTTCAGTTTTCATAGATTCCTGAAATAAATATTAAAAGTTGAAATGTGAAGTGTTTTTTAAATGTTTTTAAAGGTTGTAATAGAGCACATAAATAACACCTTGTTTATAGTAGCTGCATAATTTTTTTTAATGTGAAAAAGTATTATATATCTCTCTGTTGTTTTTTGTATACAAGATATATTTTTTCCTTTGGGGTTGCATTCGCTCACAGTCAAAAATTCAAGAAGCAATAAAACTTCAACAATGTTTTGAATTGTTTAAATGATTGACAATGTGATATATATTGATAAAAACTTTGAAAGTCAAGGAATAACTCTGTATTTTTATCAAATAAAATTGCATCTGAAAAACAGATCATACTTGAAGTACAATGCATTACATTTTGTTATAACTCTTTTAATATTAATCATTGCAAACTGTAAAATTTCAATTTTTTTTCCTAGCACATCATCCATATTTGTCCTTGTTATTTTACAGACTTATTTTCAAAAATCAATGCTCTAAAATTTGAATTCTTGAGACATATTGCTAGCTTTTCTGTGAAAAATACTCCACCAAACCATTTTCCCCATGCTGATTTAAAATAGGAAGGGTAGGGGAGAGCTTTTTAATAAATGTAACTTTTATCTGGAATGCATGGAAATATAAAAGTATGTATTTTTTAAAATTTGAAAGTGCAATGGAACAAATACAACATATAAATTAACTTTATGTAAAGGTGAGGTATTTTATATGCTGCTGTTTGTGAAATTTTTTTATCTTGGGTGATATATTAAACCAGCTTCAGGCCAAGAAATAAAAGGAAGAATAAAAAATATTGAAAATTGATTACACTAAAAAAAAAACAATATTAAAAGACATTTTTTTAACAAATGTAATTGAAATTATTATGTTAATGTTTTTAAACATCCAGATAAATTTGATAATGAATTTAAGTTACTTTAAATATAATTAGTGTAGTTTTATTAAATTTGAAATTAATACATATCTTTTATTTTAACATTTCAAGAGTCCACTTACTACGTGTACATAGATTGTGAGCTTAATGGTCATGAACTCATAGCAAGCATTGTTAAGTCCTGATGCCATTGAAAACCCAGCACGTAGAGGGGTTGTGTTATGTATGTTAAATTTGTTGTGACACAAAGGCCTCATGTGGGTGTGGAAGTTTGGAGAATGGTGTTCTGTGGTTCAAAATTACTAGGTCCATCACCAATAGCTTTTGTGTGACATTTATAAACACTCGCTCACCTATCATATAAACATTCTTGAATGATAAATTCTAAATTTTTGACTGAATCTCATCACATATTTCTTTTTGTAGACTTCCCAGCACAAGAACAAAGAGTTTTAACCCAGTAAAATCTCCCGACTTAACACATTTATGGTGGAAAAAGTGTTTCCTTAAATATCATGACGATAATAAATTACTCTTATTTAATAAGAAAAATCCTATCTCTTTTGGAATTAAATAAGATATAAGTAACTCTGAAAGTGAGAGCAAACCTTGTAAAATATTCTTATAAGTAATTACTACATATATGATGCTTTTATTGTATCCACCCTCCCCTAAGAAAGAACATCAGTAATAGAAAATGCATGTGTGTGTGTTACATTACAAAAGAATAACCTTAACAGATTCTAGTTTAAAAAAAAATCAATATAATGAATTTTTGTTCACAAATTAAAGCATTCCATTAGACTGAATTATGTATAAAGATAAATATATATTTCTTATATAGAGAGTAATGGTATTTTCAACTTCAAGAATTATTTATAAAAGTTTAGATTTTAAAAACAAAGAATTGAAAAGTGAACTGACATTTCTGAATTGAACTATTTTTTTAATGTAATTTTGAACTTAATTGATGTTTATTTAATACATATATGCTCTGAAAATTCAAATATGGATTTTTAAAAATATTATCTTGTGTTGAAATGATAGTTAATATTAAAAGAAATTATATATATATACTTTCCACTAACTAAATCTGTTATCCAGTAAAAATTTTTTTTCAAGCAAGTAATTTTTTTTTTGCAAATACTAATTTTAAAAAAGCAAAATTTAAAAACAATCAATTTTATTACATGAAACATTACAGACATTAAAAAAACAATTTTTATAACTTAATTATTTCATTTATATCTTCACAATCTTTAGATATACTTTTTGAAGCCAATTTATTTATTTCATCTGTAGTTAGTGCAATAACTTTAATGTTCAATGTTTTTAACTGTCGAATTTTGGTTGTCATTAATCCAATGGGTTCTGTTGAGCCATTAACACATACTGATGAATCTAATACTTCCAAGCAAATGTATTCTCTATCATTTTTTAAAAAATCTTTCAATTGATTTGAAATAACTCCTTCTCTGAGATATTTTTGTAACATTGTAAAATTTTTAGCTAGGTTGTCCTCTGACAATTCAGATTTATTACATTCTACTATTATACCAGAAATCATAATATGAGGCATGAAGTAGCAGCATTTATAATTTTGAATTGAACTCTTATTTAAAATATCTATAAATGTTTGAAAACCCTTTCTTTCCTTGATGTCTTTATCTAAACTTTTAGGGATGGGATTGAACATATTTTTCATATAAATTTCAACATTAGGTGCTTCAATTTGAGTACTTTTTTGTAAAAAATAAAGTTGATATTTAGGTTTAGACCTGTTTAAATAAAGAATTTTTTTTAAAGTAGATGTCTGTAACACAGATGATAAAATATCATGTGGATAATGTCCAATTAAAGATAATGATTGCAGGTAATCAATTAAAATATGCACTTGTTTATCAAATTCACCCATTTTCCAACGCTGTCTGATAGTATCAGTTAAAAAATCAACTGTTTCTTCCTTGATATTATGTCCCATGCTGGCCAAAGCCCACAAAAACCTTGCTATATCTTTGACCCTACTCTTAAGAGAAGGATGAGTTTTAATATTGTTGTACTCATCTTCTGAAAGTGAATTTATTTCATTTTGAAGGGTTTGAAGTCCTCTTGCTTCAAGACACCTAAACAGCTCTTTCTCATACTTATTTTGTGTTGCAAAGGTTGCAAGAAAATTAGTACATTCTACAAATGCGAATGTATTACTGTCATTCAAAGTATATGTTTTCAAAATCTCCCATAATTTTTCATCATAGTATTTGGACAATCGTAAACATTTGAGTATACTAATAACATTGAAACGGTCATTTTTTAAAAGGAGGTTTTCTAATGCTTGGCAAGACCGTTTCAGAAGATAATTGGAGTTCATTGGAGTACTAGTTTTAAAAAAACTTAAGCATGCAACAGCCCACTCTTCATCAGAAAAGTAAGGTGCATAAGCTTCCATTCTTTCTTCTATTGATTCCATCAAGAATGGAGGAGAATTTTTACTCATGCCAATAAAATATAACATTAATATTAAATTGAATTTTGAACACTTTTTCATTCTTCTTCCCCACAGACTTGTGATAGCAGAATAATAATGCTTTTTGAACACTTTTAGCCCCCAAATTATGAACCAAGCATCTAGAACATAAAAAGCGAGATCCAATGACCATCTTTCAACACTAATGGCACATTTCTCATCTAAATGTTTCAGAATAGTGGCATATTTTGATGTATCTATTCTTATATTAGCCATTAAAAATAACAGGTCTTTAACTTCAATAGCTGAGAGTTTCATCACATTTTCTCGATGAGTTAAATGCTTGAAATGTTCTTCTAGTTGAATATCATGTTCTTTGATAACAAAAGAATATCCAGGTCCACCAATTTTAGATTCTAGTAAATTATTATCAAGATGAACAACTGAATTCTTATATTCAGTTTTATTTCGGAAGTATTCAAAATTTTTATCATAGACTGTACAAAAAATTTTGACATTATTTATGAAAAATGATGATTGGAATTTTACTAAATGTCTTGAAAATAATTTAAAACACATTTTAGCCAGCATTTTTTTTTTTTTTTTTTTGCAACTACTTAAATTTTAGGATTATCAAAATGGCACATGTTTTTATATTTCAAGAGAAGTTGCCTCTTCTGAATCAACTGTTCACGCAGAGCTTCTAATCGTCTTAACTGTTCCTCTTTTGTATAATCAATACCTGGAAGTTTTTGAATCTGTTCTCGACACTGCTGTAGCTTGGTTCTTAATTCAGGGATTTTCAAGTTAGTGTCAGCATTTTCATGTTGCTTTGGTGTAGTTTCATAAGTTTCTTTTTCAATACTGGAAAATATGAAAAGAATAAGCTTAAAACAAACATAATTTTGACAAATTTATGGAAAAAAAAAGTACAACTTAAAATAATATGAGATGAACTGAGTGATATTTTTAAATTATGCATTTTTTGACTCAGCATCATTTTATGGATTGAAATTTCATTTTATATAAATTTTGAAAAAAATCCATACAAATTGATTCTGTTACTTTTATTTTTGTTAAATATTTCTAAAAGAAAGTAAATTATATAATTAAAATAATTATTAATTAATATTAATAATTCAGGATAACTTTTATACTTTCAAATAATTAAGACACAAACTTCAATCTGAATTTTTTTTACCTACATCTTTTCTCAATTAGTAATTATTTAAATGATATCAATTTGAATTTAGAAGTTCATATATAGCATCTTCCTGTAAGATTTCTGTTTAAACATATTAGTATATAGCTTCTTTAAATGTATTCTTTTTATTTTCACTTCTAATTAAAATAAATTGCATCAGAGCCCATAGAACAGCTACTATGGGATGGAAAAACCAGACAATCAAATCATATTAAAGGAAGAATGGAAAACACCAGTTATAGTGATTAGGTAGAAGTAGCTATGCTGATTGGAAAGAGAGAGAGAGACAGCAGATTAGAGACAAGAATGCTGTAATAAGTTCTATTAGAATAACTTCCTATCTGAATGGTCCATTAAGGCAAGGTTGATTAAAAATATATCAATAATAGATTAAACTTTTCTTCAATTAAGTTAGGGATTAATAAGCTGTATTCAACTATGAAGAAACTTTTTTTTCCCTATTTTTTATAATTGAAATTGTTTGTTGCAATATGTTTATGAAACATACATTCGAATAAGAAACCAGTAATGCTCCAAAATCTTCATAAAAGTCATTATACATCGCTAAAATATGTTTATATATAATGACATACTTATAAAGTGCTTTCATGTTCATGTATCATATTTTTTTTACTTTTAAACATACATGTGATGAAGCTTACATTCAACTGAGGATTTTTTCACAATAACAAAAAATTACAATTCTAATTTATTATAAATAGAAAAAATGCATATATTAGATTATCTGATGTTCAGAAGTGTACTATTTGAATCATACAGGATTTCTAAACACTTATGAAAATTACTTAAGCATCTTCAGCATTAATGAGACATCTGCTACACAAATTGAGCTATTATTTATGATTAAAAAAACCAATAAAAGAATGAAATTTTTGATATGCATGACATTCTATAAGTACAGGCATCCTTTGTATAACATGGTATTTGTAAAACAACACTTTTGATAATACACAGTTTAAAATTTGGGATTATTATAACACAGAAAACTTGAATAAATTTTTAATTTAATTATATGATAAATTTTTTGTTCAAAAAAGTCCATTCAGTACTTGCAAAAATCGCCAGAATGTTCAAGATAATTCGCCAAGTTGGCAACCCCAATTTTGCATATGTTGTTCATGATGAATTGGCAATCACGTGCTTTGTTTCATATAATGTTGCCATTTTACGTAAGTACCGACCATTCAGTAGCAGATAATTTGTAGACAAATAGCAGTTAATTTGAAAACAGATTTCAAAGTTCTTTAGATCCTTATAGAGAAATTTTGAAAGAATTGCAAAATCGAAATAGACAGGTAATTGCAACTATGTCAGACAACTTTTGTAATGATGTAGAAATAACCAGTGAAGAGAAGTTTCAATCATCTTTGAGGAGGAAGGGGGGGGGGAAGAGTAGCTGAAATTTCTGATGAGTGGGATGATGAAAATTTATTTGGTGAACATAATCATCATCTATTTGTGTGGTCATCATCTGCTGTTTCTATTTATTTTACAATAATTATTTTGTGAATATATTTTTTGATGCACTTAGAATTTTAGTATTCTATATTTTTATTCTTGATTAAAAACTCAAAGTTAACTTACTTCATTTGTATGTTTTATTAGAATTAAATTTCAGCTATCATAAAATTTTGTTACCTTAAGGCTTGATTTTGATATAACACAGTAGGTGCCTTGATTTTCTATTTCAAAGTTTCATATAACGGGTACGTATTGCCCTGATTTATGTTATGTACATACATAATTAATTTAATAAATAAATAAAAGTGCAATTAAAATAAATACACAAAATAAGTCTCATATAACATGGTTTTGAAATAGCAAGGTCCAAATAAACCGTGTTATACTTTGACACCTGTATTTCCCTACCTTTCATCATTAAGCATTTCACTCATAACGATTATATAATTTAAAACAAAATGAATTAAGAAAATATTAATGATATATTTGGCAAAATTTGAAGCAAATTTTTAATAACTTTTTCTTGTAACATGGGAGAAACTAAGGTTAGAAAGTATGGTACTTACATACTATC
Organism: Trichonephila inaurata madagascariensis; assembly: GCA_019973955.1. Taxonomy (NCBI): domain Eukaryota; kingdom Metazoa; phylum Arthropoda; class Arachnida; order Araneae; family Nephilidae; genus Trichonephila; species Trichonephila inaurata. Next base: position 122,865 of record BMAV01014236.1, on the reverse strand, counting down.
ACAATTATACCAACATTCAAGATAGCAACCCCGATTTCGTATGTGTCATACATGCTGAACTGGCAACCGTGTGCTTTGTTTCATGAAATGTTGCCAATATTTTATTTGTACTGGAAAATATTATAACTTGTACAATTTTTATCATAGATTGTTGGTATAGGGTTAACATGCAAGTACTAGAAATCTCTGTAAATAATCCTCATTTTTATTCAACAAATCATACTTGTTTTGAATCACAGCAATGCTGATAGTATGGTCTTATCAGAATATTAAAACTGACTTCATAAAAATGTACCATAAATAAAAAATTAATTTTTAGCAAATGTTGCAATAACAAATTTGAAACTATCATTGAATCAAATATAAAATTCAATACAGGTTACACTATAATTTGTCAATTTCAATTGTTAAAAATTATAAATATTTTGAGTACTAGCTGACTGCAAAAGAGAAATTTATTTCACCTATACAAGTTCCTTGATTAGGTAAAAAGCTAAAAGTTAAGTTAGGTTAATAAAATCCTAATGCATTAACATAAGTCTGTTAGTATTATACTATTTAACATAATAGGAATAAAACGAACTTTTATGTTAATTTATCTAATTATTCCAAAATAAAATCATCAACATTATTAAAAAAAAACACTTTTTCAACATGAAAAATTAATTAACTTTAACAACCAAAGAATATAAGCCAAAAGAATTTGAAAGTTATGAAAATTAAACCGGTTATTCTTTTTGAATTAACATGTATTTGCATGAGGATTTCTGTTAATATGAAAAAGTACTAATACTTTTCGAAGTTCCTTTGGAAACTCTTCAAGGTTCATGCATTTTTTGGAAGTGTAAAAATCAATTTTTGAAGTCAGGATTCACAAATCACACAATTTAATTAATGCTGTACAGAAAAATTAAAAGTTCAAATTTCATCAATATGGCAATTCAGACTCTGAATTAACTATCTTGTTTAACATGAATTAATCATCTGTTTGAAAGAATTATGCTTAGCATTTAATGATGGAAGAAAAAGTTCCAAATGAATTTTTAAATGCTAATTTCTCGGTTTATGTATCGATAGAAATTAAAAAATAATAATAAAACACACAATTTATTCATAATATCAAATACAGTTACATTTTGTGAACCAAGTAAACGAAAATTTGATAAAGAATTTTTCGAAATTACCTCCGAATTATATCATAAATAATGGGTAGGAAATCAGTATTGACGTTTTCTGCTTGAGACATAGCTAACTACTAGAGAAATCAGAAGAGTTTTCTATTCTAATAACTTTTTACACACATTTATAAATGTAGACAATCCATTAAATTAATCATTAATTTCGAACTCAGCGTACGAAAAATAATAAACAGAGAAATCGGTTCCTGCTACCCTTCAGATCAACTGCACGCCACATTTTCGATATGAAATTTTTTGTTACGTTATTTAATTTAAAATCCTAAAAAATATTTTTCACAAAACACAAATGCAAATATATATCACTTCTTAAAATTTAAAATAAAACAAAAATGTATTTAAAGCATTAATTTTATTAAAGTGTTTTAAATATAAATTACATCGCGTTCGAAAAGTATTAAATATACAATTAAACTTAACCTACCGGTTGTACTTTCGAGATTCGTTTTACATTCTATGTAAATAAACAACGCCTCTGCTTAAAATGGCACTTGAATGGTAAAATAAATATTGTCAGTGTTATTTGAGTTACAAATAACTATAAATCCAGTATAATTGTGTTGTTTAAAATAATAACTGAAATGCCAGAAAAATTGGGAGAACATTTTTGATACACAATTGTATATATATGAAACAAAAGCAATTTTTTAAAAAATTTTAATTCACTGTTTTGAATAGTTTTTAAATTGACTTATTAAAATTTTGCATATTAATTAAATTTTCTAAATACCTGAAAGTTGTGTTTTTACTTTGAATAAATAACCAATTTTTTCATTTGATACATATATAATTGAAAAGCTTTTGTAATGCATGTAAAAAATTCTGTTGTGATGAATTCAAATTAAAGTAAAAGTCAGAAATTTTTAGAAGCTAAAATTGTGTCAAGTCTTAAAGTATCTTATTAAGAATTTTTTCCTTGGGGGGGGGGAGCCCTGCTTTCTGGTTTATTGTTAGATATATTGCCTTTCTCAATGTCTATTTTTGTAAACGTTTTTGTAAATTGTGAAATAAATATTTCGGCAAATAATTCTGACTGGTGATTTTGGTGAGGTACAGGTGTAGATTTGGTAATTTTTTTGTGGAATGACATAAAAATACGTACTATAGGAATATAGTATTTTGAGCTATTAAAATGTATTTTTTAATAACTTTTTAAGTATTCATATTATGCAATGAACAATTTGGTCTTGTCAGGTTTCATTACTATTTTTAAAAAAATGAATATATCAAAAGAAAAGGGGAGTATGTAACATTAGTATAGTGTCAATCTGACTTTATTTATGAAATCATAATGTTGAAAAAAGATTTAATTTTAAATTGGAAAGAAATATTATTCTAATACATAAAATCAAATATAAATTTTAAGATTATTATGAAGGGCAGAAAGACCTATTCTGTGTAGTAGTTATTGGGTAGTTACATATTAATGTCACTGCAGCCAAATCTACATCTATCAGAAATATTAAAAAAATAGTAAAAAATTCTGAATAAATCAACTGAACATATACTAGAATGGACCTTCTTATATCTATCTTATTGTGCTACATATTTTAGGCGTGCAGGCCCAAAAATCTATGATGTCAAGAATTCTTGGGTGTCCAAGAAGGAAGAAGTATTTGATCATCCTTTAAAGGCGTCTACTATTACTGTAAGGAAATTTTCATTTAAAAGATATATTATTTTCTATTGTGGGTTTCAATCAATTATCAATATCTGCTTAAATGCAGGGGAGGGGGAAATGGCAATTTTCATTTTTATTGAATTGTTTGCCTTAATCATTTATAAATTGTTTTGTTAATTTCTTTTAAAAATATTTTATTCCATCATTAAAAAATACTAATTGATCAAACAGTTTCATCTATTAAAATTTTTGTACATTGTACATTGCTTAGAAAAATTGTTTTGCACAAGTATACCAAGAGGTTATCCGCTTTATCAAGATTCAATTTTTCTATTTTATTTTCTAATTAAATGCCTTTAAAAACTCTGCATTCTTCTGTTATATAATGGGCATGCTTCCCGGTTTTTGCATTTTATCAAACAATCATAAATTAGCTTTTTTTTCAAAATAATGCTGTCTTTTAAGCTTAATTGTTTTTTAATCTGTATCATGCTATTCACCCTAAATTATTATCAATAACCCAATATGCAGATCTACTTTTCATTACAGCTGCAGTTTTAAGAATATTAATTTTGTATAATTATAGCCTTAACAAATAAATAGATTGGCATTTAATTTGAATTATTTTCTTCAGTTAATTTGAAATTTATGTAGTAGAGTATAAAAGGTATGTTTTACTTTGAAATACACTTAAAACATTTTAAAAGTGAAGGATATAGAAGTAATTATAAAGTTTCTGAGAAATTATTTTGATATCAAATGAGAGTGAATCTATCATTTTTCTTCAATTTAATCTAAATGTCTTTATTTAATTAAAAGTTTATAAATTTATAAAAAATATATGAATAAAATTAAATTTAATAATGACAAAATTGATATACTGCTACTCTTTTGGTATTATCATAAGCTTCATTGAAGACAGCACATAATATGCACATAAACGTTTATAATTGTTAGTTCTCATGAGTTTTTCATTTGTTTTTGATGTATTGTAAAAAAGATGTTACTGGTAAGAAAAGATAGTGACTTGTTTTGAAAATGTTGTGGTAAAAGGTTATCTGTGGGAATATTCCATTTTTGAATAATTCATTTTTGGCGACTATCACCTGCACTGTAAAACGGAAAAGTACTGAATTATTTCATAAGAATAGACATGTCAATATATGAAGGTACTGTAAATATATATTTACATTGCTGAAAATATTTTTTACTATCAGCAGTTAAGTTTTGGAAAATTTTGTAAATAGCATTTCAAAATTATTAGTAGTTCATTTTGCTAATCTATTTTGACATTAATGTGATATAATAGAAATAACCAACTATGGAAATATTAATTAAGTTTTTTTGGTATTTACGTATTATCATGACCTATTTGTAACATATGAAACCAAGCACATGATTGCCTATTCAGGGCTTGAGACCCATGCGAAATCGGGGTCGCCAACTTGATGTGTTATCTTGAACGTTGGTGTTTGTTGCGATGATACGTAAGTACCATTTTTTTTAATGATATTTAACTTTTTATTTGATTTTATCTAATCTGTTTTGTGTTTATGTGCTTCATAGGTGCAAGAAGGAAAAATAAAACAGCGTTATGGAGGAAGCAATACAAGTAGTGCTTCATCTTCGTTATCAAGCACTCCAAAGAAAACAATATCTGATCCTTTAACAACATTTCACCCTTTGAGTTCTGCTCTAGATGGAATTGATCCACTTTCACAATTTGCTGCTGGGCTGGATCCTCTTAGTCAAATGGCTGAAGAACACGAAAGAGCTGTAAATATTTGTTTCATCAATTTTTAATAATTACATATTTTTGTTTCACTCTTTCTGTTTTATTTTTTTTAATTATATTTTCTTTGAATCTATTAATCAGTATTCAGGTACTTTTTATCTCTTTATTAGTGTGATATAATGTTTTAAATTTTAGTTAAACTTTAATTTAAATATAGAAGATTCATACATGTCAAAATTAAGGAAATATGTAATATGTAATGATAAAGCATTTTTCTTTCTTTTTTTAGAAAGAAATATCAGCATCAAGGAAATGTCGATTAGATGATACTTTTGAACCATGGTCAACTAAGAAAGTAGCAATATTAAGCAAATATACAACATCTGAAAAATTGTCTATTGCTACAAGTTTCTTATCAGGTGGTGAAAAAGGTATAAGCTGTATCTTGAAATAAATTCATAGTTTTCTATCAATATTTGTCTTTAAGAGTTTATTATGCTTCCAGTTATTGAATAATTTGAGCAATTTTATGAGGTACTTTATATTTTTTAAAAATATGTTTGTTGTAGTTATTGGAAAAGCTCCCAGCTCTGTCAGCGATAAAGTGAAAACAAGATTGGAACAACTTGATGACTTTGAGGAGGTAATTATCATTATCAATTGTATATAACTTATACATCTATTTTATATTTTTATTATTTTAAGTTATTGAATAATACATTAGTATGCTAATAACTAAATTAGCCTAATTTTTTCTGCATTGTACTTGAGTTTTCTTTTTTTTTTACATCTTCAAATTATTTCATTCAGGTTATTTCAGTATTTGTAATATGTGTCATCTTTTTAGGGATCTGTTAAAGAAATGCTAAATTTAACTCAGCAAGAATATGTTAATCGAATTGAGGAATTGAATCAAGCTTTGCGAGAATCATGGGAACAAGATCAACGTGTGAAAGCTCTTAAAATTGGAATACAAGTACTTATAATATTTATGTTTAGTGAAATATTTAACATGTATTATTTTAAAAGATTTGTTTTTAGTAATTTTTAAAGAATTTTGTAGTTAAAGGTGTTTAAAACAGGTTATATGGCTTTTTTACTTCTTGAAAGAGTTTTAATTGCTATTGGAAATTTTAGGTTATTGAATTTTATATACAGATATATTCTTTGAAAATATAAATGTGTTGATATTAATACATAATAAAGTTAAAAATTCATTTAAATATAAATAAATTTTAAAATTCAGTCGGACCTCTATTTAACGAAGTCGCTAAATCCCGCAAAAAAGTTAGTTATATGGAAAATTCATTATATAGAGGTTCATCTTTCTGTATACTTTATAAACCACATAAAGCAAATTTTAAATTCATAAACACTAAATATTAAGAAAGTAATTATTCACACCTTTTTGTAAATTAATGTATATTTATTTTATATATCTTACCTATCAATATATATATATATATATATATAATAATAATAGGAAGAAAAATTACTAGGAAAACAAGACAAAAAATGTCAAAGAATACACTGTATCTTCAACATTAAGAAAATAATTTTATATTAAAATTAAAGTATTTTATGGACATTTTCTAATTTAAAGCATACAAGTAATTTTAAATATACATTATTTTATAACTAGAAATTCTAAACATAGATTATACTACATGCGTCCTTAAATTTAATTACTCATAAAATATGTAAGTTTTATTTGAGTTTTTTTTAAAGTTGCAGCAATTTTTTTGTTCTAGGTGAGTCAGGCCTCCAGTAAAACCAATTCAAGATTTAAGACCAACATAAAATGTGTTGAAAGAGAGAATAACTTGAAATGTCCAGAAATACTTTAAAAATAGGGAGAAAAACAGTTGAATCACAAAAGAAAAAGTTTGTTATATAGAAAATGCATTTCGCTATAGGCGAGTTATTTTACGAAGAAAATTGTGAAATGTTCTTGGTTCCAGGAAAAAGTTTGCTAAAACTCGCAATTTAGAGGTTCGACTGTATTTCTGAAATTTGGTTTTTAAAATAGGAGATTCCTTCAAATCACATTCTTGTATACCCTTTTCACAAAATTTTGTTTTTATATAATATATATAATAAATTTCTGTTATTTTTTTATTTTATGCATTTATGTAAGAATTAAATATATATCTTAATTTGATTTTTCTTTTAGAGTGCAAAATTATTGGTTGATACTGCTGCCATTCAGTTTTACCCCAGCAAATTTGTCCTTATTACAGATATTTTGGATAATTTTGGTACTTTTTTACAATCTTTAAATATACATTAGTATAGTATTGGAATTTTTTTTTTTGGTAAAATGTTAATTTTTTAAACTTTTTTTCTTTTATACAGATATGATTAATTTAATCATTAATAGCTTAAATCAAGAAATATTAATTAAAATTATTTTTCTATCAAAGGAATTAATTAACGAATATGTAACATTGATGATTTTGCATTTCCGCTGAAATGAGTTTCAAAGCTTGGAAGTGAAACAGAATTCAATTTTAATACTCCTGTAAAAAGCCATACAGAAATTTGAATCTTTTTTTTTTATCTAAGTATTGAAGCATTGTTTTGCTAATACATGAATTTATTTTTTATAACTCACTATTCCAGAATTACATGTTTATTTTCTACACATTACTTTGTTATATTACTTTATATTGTAAACTAGCCATTACCCACTCACTTTATTGGTTACTTCATGATGTTGCATTACTATATATATATATATATATTAAAGTTTTTGATATCCTAAGTCCTGGGATTAAGCTTTTTATTGTATTCAAGAACATTCTTATAGCCCTTGTCTCTTGATTTATAAAAGACAGGACTTGAATTTCTGAAATGAAAGTATACTTATCTTTTGTGCCCCACAAACCTCCTTCCTCTTGGAAGTCAATTTTCGCAAAATGGTTTTTAGTAGATTTCTACTCAACAAAAGAGACATGCTTTCCAAGTTTGAAACCTGTAGGACTTACAGTTAAAAAATGGAAATTTTTTTTATGTTCCTGCAACCCACCCTTGGGAGTCAATTTCCCCAGACTTCTTCTTAGTGAATCTTTACTCAACAAAGGAAACATGCCTGCCAAACTTTAAATCTGTATATCTAATATATCTCATGATGAATGAGTTAGTTGCTTTTCTCCTGTATATATATAAAAAGATATTCCCTAAATAAAATTTTTATCTGTATTTTTTATAAAGTAAATTTGTTTTTATCTATCTTTGTTTCTTACCATTAAAAATCAAGATTAAAAAAGAAACAAACAAACAAACAAACAAAAAAAAAACATTGCCATTACTTGAAGAAAAATATAAAAATATTAATCAAATCAAAAAATATTTTTATTCACCTCTGATTATTTCATTGCAATAAATAATTAGATGAATGCAATTTGTATTCATAATTAATGAAACATATACTGTGAAATTTATTTTTAATGTAATAATAACTAAGGAAATATTTCATAATCAGGATTTTGTGCAGGATTTATTAAAAGTTTAGAGTTGTTTATTCAAATACATACTAATGATCAAAAAAATTTTGTGTAATTTTTTATCAAATTGTTTGATTGTAACATATGTGCATTTTTTAAACTTAATTTTTCAACACTCCATTTTAAAAAGTTTTAATCAATTATTATACAATTAACATAATGTTGTAATGAATTAGAGTAATTTTTTCTCCTCTTTTGTTTTTAATGTATGATTTTCTTTTTTTTTTAAAGGAAATTTAGTGTATCAAAGAATTCATTCAAAAGCTGAACATCATAAACCTGGAAGTAAAAATCCTACACCATTGCCAGGTATTATAAAATATATAATTATTTTTTAATAAATTTTCATAATTCTATAAAAATAATAACAAAAAGGGTACATTTTTATGATTTTTTTTGTACATTAGAGCAATTTACCCCTGATCAAGTACCAGAATCTGCAAAAGAAACATGCAGAAATTGGTTTTTTAAAATTGCTTCAATTAGGGAATTGATACCTCGATTTTATATGGAAACAGCTATTTTGAAGTCTTACAGTTTTCTCACTCAAGGGTGAGTGACAAACGGTTTTTTGAAAATTAAAATACTAAACTATTTGTTGTATGTTTTGTAAGTATTTTTTATTGCGTAAAATTTGAAAAACTTTCTTAACTCATCAATTTTAGGGGACAAATTGAATTACTTTCGAGATTAATATTTTCTTGTGTGTAAAAATTTTTATGTTAGAAATTGTACTATTTTCATGCAAAATATTTGTTTATTCAAAACTACATATTTGCAAAGGAAATTTTTCAAATATTTCTATTTATTATATTTTAATTAATTAGAATTTATATTATGTATAATTCATGTCAAGTTTTAATTTTTCATCCTTAGAGTTGCAAAATATTTCTACTGGTATCTTTTTAAAATAGAAATATTCAGTCAACATTTTACATGTATTAAATTTTTATTAAAGCTTTAATCAGTTTTTTAAAGAAATTTGCTTGTCATTTGAAATGTCTGTAATTATTATTCCAATTTATTTATTTTATATTTATATAAATTGCTTTTTTAGATGTAATTATAAGGGATAAATATTAATTAATAGTAACTGTATATTATAATATTAACTATGTATTACTATATATATGAAGATATTGTGTTGTATGAAAATATATGTGACAGTGGTTCTTAAACTGGGGTCTGCAGAGTCTCTCATGTTACATTGAGTTTTCCCTCTTTTACAAACTCTGAAAAGCCTTGTGGAAAAATTAAAAGATATGTCATACTAGACTAGATCACTAAATTGTTCCCAATGAAAAAATTCTGCTAGAACATGTATTTTGATCAAGAGTATTACGTCGAGGGGGGGGATTTCCAAACTCTTGGAGTGCCCCGCTCCCCCCCTCCCCCCCCCCCCCCCGGCGGTCAGCAATCGTAAGAACCACTGATATATGATTTAAAATTACTAAGCATTACATTATAATTTGTTCATTTATATTTCATTTTAGAGAATATTCAAAGGCTTTGGTTCGTCTTACCAAAATGATTAGAGGTATTGGAGACCCTTTAGTAGCAGCTTATGCACGTTGTTACCTGTGTAGAGTAAGTCTATTTGCTTTCTATACTTTCAAAACTTTTTAATTTTATTACAGATTTATTTTTTATACATTTATTATTTTAGGTTGGCATGTCAGTTGCTCCTGAAGCACATGAGCATTTAAGAGACAATTTTTGGGATTTCCTAATATTATATAATCAGGTAATATTTTTAAATTACTTTTTGATTAAATGTTTTAATAAAATTTTTGAAAAAATCATTACATTAAATTTAGCATTGAAATTGGAAGTAAACATTTATTGTAAATAATTTACTTAAATTCATTCTTTTTTTATTAATAAAACATTAATTTAATTAGGTAGTTAATTTAAATAAAAATTTCAGTTAATCGTTTAAAAATTTTTTTTTCAGTTTAAATATATTAATTTATATTTAAATTATCACTAATGATGTTTCATTGTTTAATTAAATTTTTTAAGACTACAGCATTAATACATATAAAATTAGTAATGAATGGAAAAATAAATTAATATTCCGTATGTTGCACATGATTGAGTTTTGAAGTCTTAATATTATTGTATTAAATAATGATTTAAATTAAAACCATGTATTAAGAAAGATCATCTTTCATTTTATTAACAGGATTTTATTGTTGAAATTATCCTTAAAATTTTCTTAAGCAAAAAAGGTATTTATTAGATGAATTTTTTTAAAGGGGGGGAGGCGAGAAAAAAATTGCATAAAATATGTTTGTGTAAATCTTATATAAAATATTCATACAATTGTTTTGTTGTAGTTGCAAAGCAATTTTGTGAAGGAAACCCTGATTAAGCAAAATCTTGATTATCCTACATATTTAACTCTATACCCTCCTGCACTAGATTGGATTCTACAGTGTGTGGTATATAAGGCTTCTGAAACTGTACTCAAAGAAGTCCTACACAAATGCAAAATTCAATGTAACAGGTAATGTAATAGTGTTTTGAAAATTTCATAAATAAATTATATCTTTTTTAAATATTAAAAATTATAAGTAGAAACAAGTTACACATGTAATGTAACAAAGTAGTTCAAAGCGTTTTGAAATATATTTTTGACCTGTTATGAAATACTAAATGCAAACATTTTTAAATTGTAAAAGATAGTGTGAAATTTTTGTCTAATTATTTACACTCTGAAACAATTTTAAAAATATTTGAATAGAAATGTCTGTAAAAAAGTTGTGAAGTCTTATAAAATTTATGTGTTTTCAATATCATACTTTTACAACATTGTTTGACAAAATTATTCAAGAATTACAGTATGTTTTATTTATTAAATGAATGACACAATAAAGTAAAAATAAAGTAGAATTTTTGTTAGAGAGAAATGTCTCAAAAATATAAAAATGTGCATATTTGTAATGCATGTATAATTTTGTTTTCTCTCTCTTAAAATGAAACTGAGGATGTAGTTCCATTGTTAAGGTCATGAACCTCATGACTGGAAACATTCGAATCAAATCATTAGTTCAAGTTTTGATTTTTGATAAAAACCTTCATGTTGAATAATAGTGGGCACTTTGCATATGAAATTCATTAAAGTGAAAGTTTCTAACCTCCTGCATGTTTGATATGAAAATTTAAAAGATTGAAATATCAACTCAGATTTGTTTTCTTTGTCCGATTTATTTTATTTGATCAGTGCTGTATATTTCAAAGTCAATTTTCTAAAAGGAAGTAATTTAATTTTGATTCATTTGTGATATTTTCAGTGCACTTCTTTTGAATTCTGTGATGTCTGCTTTTAAACCAGAGTATATTGCAAAAAGAGCATTAGAACTTGTGGATATAATGAAGGAATGTGATGATTCAGGTTTTCCTAAGGTATGTATGCTGTAAGAAAAAATGTTTAAAATGCTGTTTTAATTTATGTGTGTTGAATGTATAATGGTGCTATATTAATTTGTTTTTGCAGCATCTTTTATTCCGTACCCTTGGTCTTTGTTTGGTTGTGGCAGATCCTCCTGAAAATGAAAGACTACAAATCTTAAATGATGTTTGGAAAATTGTCACCAAACTGAAAAATTCTGCTGTAAGTTCATGTAAATGTAGATATTTCTGTTAAAAATTTTTTTTTTCATGTTGTGTCATAAGTTATGTAGATGGTTATGTCAAAGGTTACTCTTTTTTTCTGAAGAAAGTAATGTATTTGAGATGTTGCAAGATAAACCAATACTTTAGTAGATAATTTCTATCTTTTTCTTTTCTTCCTGGAAATTAAATATGTTACCTAATTTCCTGTAAAAATATTGAATGAATGTCAATCTAAGTCTTTCAAAAAATAGTGGTAAAAATTTGTTAATTTTCATTTGTTCAAAACTTTTAACACTTTGATTCTCTCCCCACATAATTATCTAAAATAATCACATCATGTTATTTTTAATCATTGATGCTGGTTAAAGTTATGAATTATGAGAAGTATTCATTGTGCAATCCTCTAAAACTTTTATTATTACGAGAGTGAGTTGGAAAATAAGATTCCCCTGTCGACTGTGGTCAGAGTTGTGTTTGAAAATTGAAATGTAGAATGAGACATTAAAGGTAAAACTTAAGTTTATTTTTCTACATAAGTACCAAGTACATTGAGACATTTGTCATACTGCTTGATAAGCTTCAAAAAGCCCTCCAGGAAAAACTCAGGGCTTTGCATACAGGAAAAGAGTTTAACGTCTTGTTTGACTTCAGCATTGCTTCCAAAGCACCTTCGGGCGAGATTCTTCTTCAAAGCCGGAAACAGATGAGTCATTTGGTGCGAGGGAGTGAGTGAATATTAACGTCACACTGTTCAGCTACACGAGAGCTTTTGGCGATGGACCATGTAATTTTGAACCATGGTCAAGTGACGTGGACGACACCTGAGCTGGCACCCCTCCTCTCCTAACTATCACACCAACAGGAGGACGTTTGAGCTGTCAACAGATTTAACATGCATCACTGCCCTACATGATGGGTGTTTAGTGGTACTGGGCTCAAACTCCTGACATGCCTGCCATGATCCGATATCTTGACCACTGGGCTACCGCAGTCCCATTTTTTGGTGTGAGATCAGGACTGTATGCCGGATGGTGTAGGCGCTCCCAACCAAAAGTTGCAATATGGTGCTTGCAAGAGTTGCCATCACCAAGTCATCCAACAAAAGAATGCCAGATCTGATAAGCCTGGGCCACTTTTTCTGAATTGCCTCTTTCAATTTGGACAGGGTGTTATAGTACTGCGTATAATATACCCAATATACTAATGATATATTGGCGTCTTGCGTGTTGACCTGCTGTGTCATCTTTTGCCCATAGCCATTAAGCACTTCTTCCGTATGCAAAGCCCTGAGTTTTTCCTGGAGGGCTTTTTAAAACTTATTAAGCGGTATGAAATATGTCTCAATGCACTTGGTACTTAAGTGGCAAATAAAGTTATGTCTTATCTTTAATGTTTTGTTCTATGTTTTGACTTTCATATACAATTCTGACCACCATCGACAGAGGAAACTTATTTTCCAACTCACCCTCATATTAGCTCCATACTAGAGCATACTAAATTCATATTAGAAGAAAACTTTAAAACAAGAAAACAAATTCTATAGGGTGAGGGAACTGCTAACTCCAATGAAGTTATTTATGAAAAGTACTTTGTTTAACCTAATTCAGAAGTTTTGTAAATGTCATGTGTTCTTATATTTCTGTATTTTACTTATTTTAATAATGTTTTTGTACTTGGTCATTGAATTTTTATTTAATAGAATTTTATTAATTTATTTAATAGGATTACATGAGCTGTGCAGAAATTTGGATTGAATATGCTGTGAAACATTTTTCTGTAAGTTAGGTTGTTTCATTATTGTAATTTAATTTAAATTGTTAAATTTAATTTGTAAAAAAACTATTATATGTAATTTTTCAAAAAAAAAAAAAAAAAAACTGATGTATTAAACATTCCACAATTAATAGAAAATTGTTATTGTTTAGAAACGTGAAGTTAATACTTTTCTGGGTGATATTATTCGACATATGTCTCCTGATCGAGCCTTTGAACTGCATTATCCTCAACTGACAAGAGTTGTTGATAGGATCCTGGCTCATATGCATGATTTCAGTATAATATTTTCAATGGACAAGTTTCTTCCATTTCTAGATATGCTTCAAAAAGAATCTGTTAAAGTTGATGTTTGTAAAGTTATTATGGATGCATTCATGAGGTAAAAATGCTGTATTCATTTTATTGTTGGTATATTATATTTATTTTGTATTTGAAAAAATTGATAATTAACCATTGGTTAATTTTACTGTTAATTAATTTTAATTATTATAATAAAAGCTCAATTTTTGTTTATAAAACCGAGAGGTATGATACTTTTGTGTGTATGTGTATTATGGCCATATCCAAAACTTTAATGATTTCTAATTCATAAATTCTTGCTTCTTGTGTGTTGATATGTGTATCAGTTCTAATTTATTACTCCCAAATAAAGGAAATGTTTGGTTATTTAATTATTTATTTCATCATTTTGCTCAATTTGTTTCTAGTGACTTCTTAACATTACCCGAATTTTAAAAAAATTAAAAAAAAATTTATGAATATATTTTTTAAATCTGGAATATCGTTATTAACTGTAATGCTGCTTTCAATTGTTTGCATTTAAGAATCTTTTCAAAAACACTTTGATTTTTATTGCTGTAAGGAGGAATGTTGATAAATTTCGAACTATAGTAAATTTTTAAACTTGTTTACACAACATTTTTGGATCATTTGTAGATCATGTTGTATTGCCATTGTTTTTATGCCATTTCATTAATCAATATTATCAATTTTTTAGTCATAACCTCAAATTTTATGAGTGACTAGTAACAATATTATTTGTAATTAATTTTATTTTGAAATTTTTTTAAACTGATGTATTCTGAATTTAATGGTTATTCATTTTGCTGATGTTGATTTTGTCTATTAAAATTCTGCTCTTAACAATTTCGATTTTCACTGTCCTCAGATCAATACTTATGTATAAAATTTATGATTTTATCACTTTCTAACTTAATACAACATTTTCTTTAAGATCATAAAAGTTTTTTCATGTATATTATGTCTCTACCCTTTTTAATTATTTTTTCACTCAACACAAGTGTAAAAAATGTCTTTATGTAAGTTATTTATATATTTAAAAAATTATTACTTTCTAATTAACAAGGTAAATAATAGACTTCTTTTTATGAAAACAAGAATTCAATGAAATTTTGTAGTGAATAATAAGCACTAGGTTTCGATTAAAAAAGATGATTTATTCTAACTGCATTGTGTTTTTACAATTCTTTTAATTATAAAAGTCATTAATATCATTCTTTTGTTAGTGAATTCAAGAATCCAAACGTCAGTAGAACTTAGATTTTTAGAGTTTTAATGGTTTTAGTGTATCTTTTTACAAGCTGTAACATATATTTTCTTTAAATATAAATACAAAAGAGGATTTCTTTTTATTTTTGTTTTTGTACATAGGTATCAAGTGGAAACAACATGTGATCCTGTAATTATCAATGCAGCCATGTTTATTTGCAAAACGATTCATGATTCAGTTAAGTAAGTAGAACTTTTAACCATATTTTTGCTTATTAATCATTAGTTTTATAGTTTGAGAAATGATTGATTGGTTCAAGTACATTTTTTGAGGGATAATTTATTAATATTTTTGTTTTGTATTATTTTAAAAGTCATTCAGATGAATTTTGTAATTTTATCTTGTCTCTTTTTTTTTTATATGTTACTAGCTGCATGGCCCGGCATTGCACAGGCTTTCTCTTTCTCACATGACACCAGCAATTATGTGTGTGTGTTTGTATACGTGCAATATGAGTGATTTCTAAAATTATTTCATTAAATTTCCCTTTTTCGAAATTTGTTCTGCATATATTTGATTTAAGACAAGTTTCTTTTCCCTCTGTCTAACCCGTCATAACACGTTTTTTTTTTAGTGTAAAATTATTGTTCCCTCTTTCCCTCCCCCTCACAGATAAGATATAGCTTCAAATTTCAATGTAGGACTTATAAAAAATAATATTGCATTAGTTAAAAAATTATTAATGTGAAGCAATAAAAAGAAAACGATTCTGATGCTAAGAGTAAAACAAAAAACTTTCTCATCATTTTTTTAATAATAGTTTGTTTCTAAGAAATTAAAATAATAAAATAAATTTCAGATTTTTCATGAATCAGTCAATCATTACATATAGTTAGCTTAAAAATGTTTCTGAAATGTATTTTTAACCAAAATAATAGAGGATGTACTTTTTAATTAGCAAATAATTAATTTAGTAATGAAATAATAGAAATAATTCTTTAAAAAAACATATATATATTAATTAAAATCCATTTCTATTATGAGGGAAAGCCTAGATATATATTTACATGCACTGTAAAAAACATTCAAAAAGAAAAAAAAAATCTGATAAAAACATTGATATTTTATTTTAATTTCATAGTTTTTCCTTCCACTGTCATTGTTATAACTTTTGTGCAATGAACGTTTAAAATAGTGTGATATTTTATATCTGGAAGTGTAATTAATACATTAATATTACTTTTTGTTGTATTTATTTTATGTTAAAATCTTGCCCACCACCTCTCCCTTTGAAATCTAGTTTTATTATGAAATAAAAAAAAATAGTGATTACACTGATGAACGGAATAAATTAAAAGCGACCTCGCACTGAGGCATGGCATAGACAAAGCAAAATTGAAAGGTTTGCTTCACACAAAAAAGATAGATGTATGCTGTCACAGGCTTTTTTGCAGATGGTAGAATTTTTTCTTTTGAAAATTATCATTATATTTTGGAAACTTCTATGTGTTATTCTGATGTATAAGCTATATTATTGTACAGTTTCATTAAAATCCATTCAGTTGTTTTTGCGTGAAAGATGGCCAAACATCCTCACAAACTTTCGCGTTTATAATATATATTAGGATTAAAAGAAAAGATACTTTAAATAGTGTAGATTATAGAAAAATTAAAAGACTGTAATTTAATTCCCCCCCTTCCCTGAAATTTATATCTGGATTAATTTATATATAAAGCTTAAAATACATGTTTCAAATCCTTAATAACAAAAGGAAAGTTCTATTTAATATTTAAAATAAAATTAAGCCACTGCTAATATTCTTCATAATTATTTTAAACTTTGGAGTGAAACAGAATTCAGTTTTAATACTTTTATATCCTCCTGTAAAAACTATACAGAAATTTGAATCTTTTTAAAAAATTTTATCTAAGTATTGAGGAATTGTTTTGCTAATACATGAATTTATATTTTGAGTTTGAGAAATGATTGATTAGTTCTTGTACATTTTTTGAGTAATATTTTATTAATATTTTTGTTTTGTATTAATTTAAAAGTCATCCAGAAACTTATGTATGTCATTCATTACATTAAAAAGAAAACTCTTTAAATTTGTGCTTTAAGGCTTTCTTCATTATGCATTTCTTGGTTTTTTAATTGTTTTTTCTTGATTCTGTTTAATTGTTTTTCTTAATTTTGTGCAATTGTTTAATGTTCTTGTTTTCATTTTAATTATCAGACAAAACAAATTTTGGAAGAGAAAAAAACCATCCTTTGCATTTAGTTTTACTTGTAGTCTTTTTTGTTAATAATTTAAACATGTATTGTTAAGTGAACAATAGGTAAATGCATTAATTTATTTTTCAGTTGTGCTTTGATAAATTAACCAATTATATTGTTTTCTCTCTTTTGCTTGGAATATTTGGAAATGGCCCGAGTCAATTCATTCAAGTTTTCAGATAAAAGATACTTTTGAAACAAATACTATAATAAATGAAATCATGATCTTTACCAGAACCTTAGCATATTTTTGGACCTGTTAATATGATTGATAGCTAATAAGAGCTAATCAAGAGAAATTATTCAAAATGTATGTTATATTAGGAAATAGGCCTTCCCGAAATACCAAAATCAAATATTTTGCCATGCACAGTATACTTTTACTACAGCAGCATGCAAACAGTTCACAAACTGTTGTTTCGGAAATGTTTCCATTTTGGCCTGAAAGCCAATGATCATTCCCTTTTAAACATCAGATAAATCTCTCCAAAATTCTGCATTATGCCAACAATTGCAATTTTTTCCAAAGCTCTCAAACACCCTTTATATATGCTCAACTGCTCTGTGCTGCCACTTGCCTTTGATTGATTATTTAACATCAACGTTGAAATATGTGGTGGTCACATTAATGTGACTGGACTGTGTATTTATGCTTCTCAGGAGTTAAACATTTCATTATCTAATCTTTCTGGAATCTTTAACACCTATGTTTATTTTTAGAGATTTCAACCCTTCACTATCTGATGGGGGGGGGGATTTAATCACTTTTAGCTTTTGCTGTTCTATGTTCAGTGTACGTAATGAGTCAATGGGCTTTATAGATACAATTTCTCTAAATGAGAGTTAACATATTTTTAAAAAATTTCTATACTGACATTTTTATAATATATTGTTATCTAATATCCACATAATTAAAAAATGCATAGAAGTAACAAATCAATCAGTTATTCTGTCTTGAATAGCTAGAATGTTATAAAATAGAATCAACTTAAATAAAGAGTATTTGATTTTTTTACGTAATGTAGCAAGCAAGACAACATATTTTTATTTATTTCAGGTGAGTGTACATTGATGAGATTAGAGAGATTAAAAGTAATTAAAATATTGATACCTTTATAATATGTTAAATTTCATTTATTTGAAAACATAACATGTTCCCCAATAATAAAGGAAAACTTTTGCAAATATTTTATTAATTCTAGTATAAATTTTCAGTTTTATAACTATAGTGTGGAAGCTGTACATTATATACATTTACATTTGTTGTTTCCATGTGAATAAATTTGAATCTACTTTTATTGTTTGTTAAATTGGTCTGTTAGGGTTTCATTAATTGTGCTTTCAAAATAACTTTGTAGTGCAAACATTCTTGCTGAAGAAAAATCAATTTCATTTCTGTATCATCCTTTCAGATATTTCACACATATTTAGGATACATGTATCACAGTTTGGGAATCACTATTATAAAATAAAAATCAAAACTATGGCAATAACATGGCTGTTTAAAAAATTTCGAATTTTGTTACTTTTATTGCTTTGAATTACCATGTTTAAGTGATAAGAAAATAAACAAGAATCTTTTTACAATTTTAGATATTTTCTTTTACTTTCATGTACTGTATTAAATAGCTCTGAAAATTGTTTCATTATATGTACTATAAATGTTTTATTATTAAAATTACATTTAATTGTATACAATGTTCTAGTGCTTTAACATTAGACGATGAAAAACGACAAATAGGAGTTCTTATTTGTGCTTTTATAAGAAAAATAAGTTTTGGAAGAGATTTTGAGCAACAGTTAGGATTTTATGTTGAAGCCAGGGCAACATTTAGTAATTTGGATGCTGCTCTCATTCAACTTGTACAGGTATTTCCTTTTTCTGTTTTTTCATATATATTTTTACTTATAGTGTCACCATTAATATAATTTTTTAAAAATTATTTGTCCTTTGCAAATTAATTAATTTTTATTTTTTCCCCCAGTGTGTCAATCTTTTAGCTATGAGAACTAGACAAATAGTAAAAGGTCATCATACAAGAAAAACTTCATCTTTTGTTAAAGTAAGAACTTACTTCTATTACTTATTGTAGAGGTAAACTATTAAATTTTTTAATAGTAATTGCTCTTTCTTGATTGTTCCATCTGATGGTTTATTTTATAAAAACTTTTTTTACCATTTTATCTTTGCATCATTCAAAAACGATCTGACAATATTCACTCATTTATATTTTTATTTTGTGATGGAATTTTGTGAATTAAATCTTTTCAACCTAGGTCTTGAAGTGAAGAAAATAATTAGTAAGAGGTTATTAAAGTAATACTTTGAAAAACGACTTATTAAAATCACAAAAACTGTTATTTGGTAAACAAAACATCATATACATATTAAATCTTTGTTTATCAAAGCATAAATAAAATTTTCATTTTTTGATTACCTTATACACATATGTACACACCTATAATATGGAATATCTTATGATATGTTGCAAATTGCAATCATTATTCAGATATTGTCCATAGTGATTAAGACATCTTGTAGACATTAGATTTAATGGAGGAGTACAGTAATGTTTTCATTAGTTTGTGACTGACTAGCAGTGTTTGAAATTGTACCAAAAATAAAACAGTTTCAAGATTCTCATGCTATGTATGGTGTAAAATTGGTATCAGTTCAAATGTTTTTATCTTTTGATTATGATTCAGAATTATGAAGTCTGTTGTTGCTTTATATGTAAAGTAAAACCACAATTTGAATTTAAAACCAGATCAAAAGTTGATTTATCAAACATCACTGGAAAGGAAATTTAATTTTGTTTTTAATTTTTTGTTACTACAGAGAAAGAATATCTTTTAGTTGAAATATTGAAGAGAAGGGAATGTGGAGAACTCATTTCTTGAAGAAATAATCTTTTTTAATTCAATTTTTTGTTCATTATTTCTGCATTTTTTCTTTTTAAATATATGCCATTAATTACATTTGGAATTATAATTTTTTTTTTTATAAAATATTCAAGCTTATATATGTTTCCAGTTTTTGACTTAGATACTTTTTATTCTTAAAAAATTTGTTTCATGAATAAGAGTCTCAGCTTTTAGCATTCAGTTTAAAGTATGATCATTCTAAGCTATCTTATGTATTTATGAAGTGTAAATAAGATGTCCTATTATACTAATTTCTTTTTTTAGAGATTTGTTTTTATTAATTAATATATGTTTAAAATTTCTTTTCAGGCCTGCATCGCATACTCTTTTATAACCATACCATCTCTTATGGATGTTTTCAGTAGATTAGACTTATATTTAATATCTGGTCAAGTGGCACTTTTAAATCAGTGCCTTTCACAAGGTAAGTAGCATTTTTATAATTAGATCTTTAGTTTGCTTTTATGTTGATAATTATCTAATGTTTTAATTTGGTTTCTATACTCTAGCTGATGCCTTTTTAAAATCTGCTATCAGTCTAATTCCGGACTCTCCTACTATAATAGAGGTGGATAATAAGCATAAATCTACTGAGCCTTATTTGTTGTCTTACATTAACAATTTGTTGTCAACACTTTTAATCGTCCCAGTAAGTTCCAAGTTTTTTCATTTTCAATAAAAATAAAGAGTTTTAAATATATTTTAATTTTTCTTATTTGATGTATTTATTATGTTAGAAAGATAAATACTTAGAATATCTTAAGTTTTCTGTAATTTGTACTTAAATTAAATTTGTTCCCTTATTTTCATTTTAGTGAAATTTTAGGTTTTTATAATGCTTACACATTTTTAAATTTTCACATATAAATTGAGGTATTTTAGTGATCTAAAGATATTAAAACTGCATTAATTTGTAAAAATATTAAATGCGTATGTGACTTAAAGTTGCACTAATCATTTTTATATTTATTGTACTGTATTGAAATCTTCAGGAATTGCATATATAAGTATTATTTTTTAGTATGAATACAAATATCTGGTAATTTATTACATAAATTTCTTTTTCAAATTTGTCTATTGTGAAATAAAATGAAACACAAATTTCATAAAAATTGGTATGATGTTACTGACTGTTTGGCACATTTGATATAGCCTCTTTAATACCATTATCTAAAAATTTGCTTGTAATTATCAAGAATACATCACATGCCACAAACAAGAAATCTCCTTTCACAATTTCAAATTATGTTAAAAATGATCATTCTTATTTCTTGACACCAATGTGTTGATAAAATTTATATATGTTAATATAATTTATGATTTTTTAAAAATTTCTTCTTCAATTGAATTTCAGTGAGGAGCGCTTCAAAAATTGTGTAACATATTAATTAAAATCAAATGCAATCAGATCATTAAAAGATTTTTTTTTGTATATTATTGTTTTGTAATGAATTTTATACACACTCTTATTTTACCAAAAATTTTAAATTTATTTATATTACTATTTTATTGTAGGATCATCCTGAACAAGAACCTTTGTACTTAATTCGTGGTCTTCTAAATGTTATACAAGGTTATAGTTGGGTGAAAGTCAGTGATGTAAAATCTCTCGTCTATTTAAATGTTCTAAATCTTCTTTCAGCTTTAAGTCAAGAATCATATATTTGGTCCATAGATGGAGGTATTTTAATGTGTGCTTACTTTTTATGATTTATGTGCTTGGAAGCGTGAATATTTTTTTTAAAGAAATCATGTATTAAAAATAATTTTTAAGGTATCTCATTTTTAAAATCAGTATGACATTTAGGTATCCGTATTTGTATGAATTACTTCTTAAGAGTGTTCACCCATGTGATGGTTTCAAAAAATCAAAAGAATTTTTTTTTTCATAAATTGTTTCCTTAACATGTCTAGAATACAGTGGTTAAGTGATTTTTTCAAATTCAAAGTCGTTATAAAGAAGCGGGTGTTAAAAGAGCAGCTGTTCGTGAAATTAAGATTTTCATTGTTTTAATCAGACTTTAAATTTTAAATGTGTTTTTCTCAAAACTGTGTTTTTCAAACTTTCCTCCATCATATCTCAAGAACAGTGTGACCGAATGACTTCAAATTTATAAGGTAGACTCAGCACATAAATACGCACCAAATGGACTACAATCACTCCAAAATTCAAAAAATATTTCTATTTTTTACAACAAGAACATAACAAAAAACCCCATGAAATTCGAAACTTTTTCTTCAGAGGTCTACCAAAAATCCAATTTTTGATATTTTCAGTTGAGTATTGTCCACATTCTGCGCATTTAAGCTTATAAATTAAAACACCATTAAATTTTTTATATCAGATAAGCCAATCAGCCAGAATTGTGGAGGAAGGGAACGTCCATTTTTTCCAGGCGGGTGTGTTCAGGACGCTATAACTCACGTTTTGTTGGATATTTTGGTCTAAACATATATATACATACTCTTAAAACATATGTAAATAAATGATAAAACTTAAAGTTCTTTTTACTGGTTGGCAAAAAAAATTCCCTAAGAATGCTTAAAAAACACACCGTCACATGGGTGAACCCCCTTAAAATAGTTTACATGTTTACACAGAATGTAGTTAAACAGTTTTGTGTTACTAAGTGTGTGAGATTGATTGTATTATTGAAAAGCATTTTATAATGTGCATGATTTGATTTTTTATTAACATTACCGTATTTTCCTGTATATAATCCGCAGCGGCGTATTATCCGCAAAGCCTTTTTTTTCGAGTAAAAAAAAACATTGTATAATCCGCAGCGCCATATAATCCACGGCAGTTTTTACGGCGAATAATCCAAAATATAAACTACCGATAATGAGTGTCACATAAGATAAGAAATACACAATATAATTAAAAACAGAAGTAAGAAATTGTACAGAAAACAAAATTTATTATGAAACGTCTTTTTAAACATGTATGATAATATTTTTTACGATAATCTCAATAAAACAAAAATATTCTTTGCTACTGCCATCTATGTTTTGAGTTGTTAAACAAAACATTTTTCATGCGGAAAAAATCTTTCTTTTTTTTAATTTAGCAAGTTAACAGCAAAAAAATTAAAATCGATACTGCTTTCCCATTGTCTCTTTCTTTTAAAATCCATTTATTTATTTCTTCCTCTAATTCTGGCCAGTGGGGTTTTCCACGATGTTTGGCTCTTTAACGTCGATCACAATTTTCGAAGTTGGGTCTTGTTTTTTCTCCACAAACGAATATTCGATTCGTCAACGTTGAAAAATTTTGCAGCTTCCCGACATCAGTAGCCTTCTCTATAGCTTTTAACTTGAAGTTTGCAGTGTAATTTACACGCTTTTGCTTCAACATGATGAAAACTTTCAAAGGACGTAATAGCTCTATTCAAGAGAAAATTGGAAATGGCGCCAGCGACTAGTAACTGTTTTTTCCTTCCGAGGAACCGAATTCGTTCTTGAATGTAATTAAACAAAAACTAGTTATGGTTGAATTACGTCAGCCGAGTCATGAAAGCGCCATCTATTATTTATTTTATAAAACATAAACTGCATTTCTTTCAAAACTTTATTGTTAGCTTTTCTGATGTAGAATGTTTTTTCTCAGATAATCCGCGGCGGCGTATAATACGCACAACGAAATTTGAAACTTTTTTAACACATAATCTGCAGATTATATACAGGAAAATACGGTACTTTGAAGTTGTATGAGAGGTGTTGGTGAAGGTACCTCGTAAATGTGAGTATCAAACAAATGTCGAGAACGACACATGAATTAGCACCCCATTTTTTGTACTTTTTCACCATACCAATGTGAAGACTTTGAGCCTAAATAGTTTAACAGGTTAGGTCCCTCTATATGGCAGGCACCAAGATTTGAGCCCATGACTTCACAGATATACTGCCAACTACGAGTTTGCTACCATGATTACTTGATTACGATGGCAGCATAATGCATACAAAGTTAAAATTTCTTAATTTCCATACTAGTTTTGATTTTATATTAAATCTAGTGACCAAAGAATTGACTATGTTTATTTTGAAAACTATATCAGGGGTTATGTGTATATATTAATATTGCTAATTTTTCATCCATTGGATTACAATACAATAATTCCAATATTCCACTCCATTTTGTTAAGGACTATATTATAATTTTATTATATTATAATTTTATGTATTATTTTATTGTTATAATATAGAAATTTGAAGTGTTACTTTTGCTTTAATTAAATATGTAATTATTTGTACAAGAGAAAAAAAACTATATTTGAGATAAAAAAAAACAAACAAGAATTATGTAGATTAAATTCTTTAGAAGCAAAAGTGACATTGAAATTGGAGGTTTATTTTTTTAAACTAAGACGAATTTATATATTTCAGTTTGTTGCTAGTTGAAATGACAACTTTGTTTGAAAAATTAATTTTAAGAATTTAATTACATTTTTGTAGTCATTTATGTTTAAAAATTTGTAAAAAAAAATGAATTTCTTTTACTTTCAGTTGATTCAAATGATGCATTATATGGCAGTGATCCAAAATTCATTGGTGAAATCAACAAAATTTGTTCCACTTTACTTGATGAGATTTTAGCTCATATGAAATTTCTTGGGGATAGAGGGGTAAGATGTTATTTTTTTTATGTAAAGAATGAAAGAAAATTCAACTATTTATTCTTTTTTTTTTTTTTTTTTTATTAAAGATTTTTTCGTAAAATCAGTTTTTTAAATCTTAAGACTTAAAATTTTTAAAATTATTTTTTCAAATTGTATGCATTATTACAATTGAAGTATACAATTTAAATATGCTTATATTTATGTTATTTTGTTTACATGCCATTAATGAAATTTTATAAAATTGTAGTGCATTATTTTGGGGAACTGGAGAACTTGAATAACTACTATTTAAAAGTTTATATTTAATTAACATTGAATTATTTCATATACAAAATTCAGTATTATTATCTTTTGTTTATGTAGACCTTCCAAAAACAGTCCTGTTTAGCCCTTGAGTTGTTGTGCCACATTGTTGCTCATGGAGATTTATCAAACGATTCTTTATTTAATCTTGCATATAATTTATGGTTTTTGGCTCATCGTCATGGACATGTTGACCAAAAATTAGCAGTAAGTCAGTCTTATTGTTTCTTTAATTTTTTAATATTAATACATACAGTAATACCCCAAATTTATACAATTTGTGGGACTGAGTGATAACCGTGTAAATCGAATTTGCATAAGTCGGGGTAGGATTTCACATATTACCGTATTTTCCTGTATATAATCCATGGATTATGTCTTAAAAAAGTTTCAAATTTCGTTGTGCATATTATCCGCCGCCACGGATTATCTGAGAAAAAACATTCTCCATCAGAAAAGCTAACAATAAAATTTTGAAAGAAATGCCATTTATGTTTTATAAAATAAATAATAGATGGCACTTTCATGACTCGGCTGATATTCAGCCATAACTAGTTTTTGTCCAATTACATTCAAAAACAATTTGGTTCCTTGGAAGGAAAAAACAGTTACTAGTCGCTGGCGCCATTTCCAATTTTTTCTTGATTAGTGCTATTACGTCCTTTGAAAGTTTTCATCATGTTGAAGCGAAAGCATAAAGTTACACTGTAAACTTCAAGTTAAAAGTTATAGAGAAGGCTACCAAAGTCAGAAATCGGGAAGCTGCAAGGTTTTTCAATGTTGACACATTGAATATTCGTTTGTGGAGAAAAAACAAGACCAACTTTGAAAATTGTGATTGAAGTTAAAGAGCCGATCGCCATGGAAAACCTCACTGGCCAGAGTTAGTGGAAGAAATAAATAAATGAATTTTAAAAGAAAGAGACAATGGGAAAGCAGTCTCGATCTTAATTTTTTTGCTGTTAACTTGCTAAATTAAAAAAAAGAAAGATTTTTTCTGCGTGAAAAATGTTTTGTTTAGCAACTCAAAACATAGATGGCAGTAGCAAAGAATATTTTTGTTTTATTGAGATTATCGTAAAAAATATTATCATACATGTTTAAAAAGACGTTTCATAATAAATTTTGTTTTCTGTACAATTTCTTACTTCTGTTTTTAATTATATTGTGTATTTCTTATCTTATGTGACACTTATTATCGGCAGTTTATATTTTGGATTATTCGCCGTAAAAACTGCAGTGGATTATACAATGTTTTTTTTTACTAGAAAAAAAGGCTTTGCGAATAATACACCACTGCGGATTATATACAGAAAAATACGGTGATATATATAAATTATTTTTATTTGGGTCCAGAGATGAAAGAAAATAATAATTTAAGAAAAAAAAATGTTTAACAAAATCTTAGTTAACACAAATACAAAATTGCAAATTGACGTTATTTTGAAGTAAAAGATTTTATAAAATCTTAACAAAATAGTCTGCCCGTTCAAAGATTTTTTTCCCTGCAAAATTTCCTCAAAGCATTCTAATGAATTTTTTTATTCCTTGTTTTGTTGAAAAAATGGACTCATTGTGGTGGTTTATATTTTCTAAAATTTATAGCCCTTTTTTTAATTCAATTGAAGTGTTCTGTTAACAGAACATTTCAATGGGGGGGACTTATGGGACTAATTTAAATATAATTAAATTTATTCTGTAGGTTAACTGAAATATTTTAAATGGATATTGAAATTTTAATAAATTGAAGCTATTATTTTTCCTTAATCATTTTTGGCATATCTATAATTTGATTGATAAAAATTATATAAATATATATATTTTAAATAAAAGTATGAATGATTTATATATTTTTTATTATTAAATAATTTTTTTTAGGCAAATTGTTTATCTTACATAAAAGTCAGAGCTTATAAAGGAGGGCCATATCAAGAACTTGCCAATAAGGTTCAAGTGCCAACTCAAGTTTAAAAAATACATAAATTAAATTAGGATATTTGACAATGAAGAACTTCAAAAATATTTCGATTTGAAGCAGTTTTAAATCAATTTTGTTTTGTCATATTAGTTCATCATAAGGAAATTGCTTTGATCCTGTATTAATTTCTTTAGCTTTTCACTGTATTGGACTTTTTTGTATAGTTTAAAATTTATTTCTTAAAAAGTTAACTGATATTTCTATTGCAAGTGTGTATTAGAGCTTTCCATTAAGTGAACATGTAAAAATGATTTTTGTTATTTATATATTTACAATTTATTGTTCTGATTGTATTTGATTAATATTATTTTAAATTAGTTTGTATTTATTGTAAATAGGATGTAAACTAAGATGTAAATTTGATAGTATATGCTATTTTTGCTATTTTATTTACTTTGAAAGTAATAAATTTTTTTAAGTAAATTAAAGTTTTCTGATTGATTTATTTGTTCTTCTCAATCTCATGTTCTTTTCTCGGTGAGATACTACTCCCCCCGAATATCTGTTTAAAACATAGTATTAATATTTGCATATACATACAAAAGGAAATATTATTTCTCAACTAAATTTTCAAATTATCAGGATTCAGTTATATTCTTTATAACTTTCTACCTTGGATACAAATATCTCATAGTTTAAAAATGGCAAGTGGCAGTAGCAGGCATGGCTGGCGTAAAAGATGGAAACATGGACTATGTTAGAGCATATCTTTCATTGCTGTGATGGGTAAAATGTTCCATTTATCTAACTTGCAAAACTTTTTAGTGAATCACAGCAGTATTTCAGAAACTGTACAGAGTTTGTGAACTGTTCATATATTACTGTAAGGTAAGTGTGCCATCACTGAACAGCACCATTGAAAATAAATGATGTGAAAACTGCTGTATACCCTAACATATGCCATTGATGTTAGAAGTAAACATTGGTGATAATGGTATGTGAGGACTAGCGACATGCTCAAACTTTTCAAACAAGCTAGAAGACTTCCAGATGTGTAAATAAGACAACAGTATAATGAACCCATTATGTATAGGGTTTTAAAGCTGGTTACTGTACTCAAGCTCTGCAAAATGACTGTATTAATTATTTCAATTTACATTACAATATCGGTACTGGACTGCTTTTGATTGCCAGAGAGTTGTCTTTTTCAGTGAATCGCATTTTCCACTCTATTGGATGAATGGATATTCCCATTTTACATGAAAAACATCCGAGAATAAATAAAACTAGTAACCATAGCTGGAAGAACACAATGGAAGGATGTTACGGTGTGGGAAATGTCTTTGTGGCATTGTGTCTAGGTTATCTTGTACTTATGGAAAGTTTACTCTGTGGTTCGGGTCATACATCGATTGTTGGTGATCATGTACAGCCATACATGTTGTATTTATATGAATGAGATCTTTCAGCAAAAACATACTATGCATCATACACTCCAAATTGTCAGGAAGGGATTGGAGGAGTATAATGAAGACTTCCAGATGTTCTGCTGGTTCTTGAGTTAATCAGATTTGAAGACAGAGCAGCTTTAGGATAATCTTGGCTAGTGTGTTTGGGGTATTGATACACCATCATGCACTTTGTTGTTGCTGTTGGATGTATTGCAGTCTCAATGGCAATGGACTTTCATGCCATCTGTGCTGCAGGTGGTTATTATGGATATTTGCAGGTGATAATGTGAGTTATCCATGTAAAGCATAGATTCTTAAAGTTCAACAAAAGCAGTCTATATAAACATGAAGACAGTTATGAGCTGGGTTGGTAAATAATTGTTTCCGCAAAGAGCGTGTTATGCAAGATAATTTCTCTTGAAATTTTAAAAAACAGCTGTTTGAAATGAAACTCTCATAACAGTATTAAGGCTGTCTTCATATAATGTTAAAGAACAGGATTCCAAATAAAAACACTTTTTCAGGTATAAAATAATATCATTAATTGATCATTATTATTATCATAAATATTATGTTCTGATTTCTTTATCCTATGAAGAACAACTCGTTTTATTTCACTACTTATTCTAAACAAACTGATCCCTTTTTTCTGACATAAAAGGTTTCGTTTTCCTTCTCCTGTGTTGTAATGTTTAACAGTTTCTGTTTACATGTTAAAAGCTTGCTGAGTGGAATAATCTTCTTTAAGATAACTCAATAATTTGATACTAGGCCAGGGCCGTTTTCCACTTAGGCGCACTAGACACGTGCCTGGCATTGATGAGGCCCTTGGTTCACTTGCATTTCTTCCAAATGGAAAAGAGATTTGGATACTGTTTGATAGTAGAAGTGCAATATAGCACTTGTCCAATTGGCAAAGTGTGAGAGATAATGTTGGAGTGTCAATATTCAGCAAGTTAAAACGACTTTCTGCATCGCATCAAATTTATCTGCAGTGGATTCCCTCTCACGGAGATCTAGAGGGAAATGAGACTTCGGACACTGGCCAAGGCTGGCGCTTGCGAGGTACCAGAGCCGTTAGCACCAGTCACCTTTTTGGAGATTTTCTATAGAACTAAACACCAGAATAAGACCGCTTGGATTGTCCCCCCAGAGCACCATTGGTATCAGTGTTCTAGTCCTGGTGGCTCTCTGGCTCACGGTTTTAAAAGACAGGATCAAATTCTTCTAGCCCACTTTCGAAGCGGCCATCTTAAAACAATGAAATTTTCCGAAGGATGCAAGAGCTTTGAAATGTGCACGAATTGTTCTTCTGAGCCGGCCTTGCCTGCTCACATCTTCGAATGCCTAGGGCTCACCAAGAAGGATTTAGCAGACGATCCCTTGCTGATGCTGGATTTTTTGAAAGTGTACAAAGTCATGGACCTTGTCTAGCACTGCTGACCAATGGGGGCGTGCGACAACAACAGACACGTGCCTAGGGCGTAAAAGATTGGCGGGCAAAAAAAAAAAGAAGATGGTATTAATATGGAAACTAATTACAATGATATTATTAATGATTTTGCAATGAACAAAGCTCAAGAAAATCTTTTTTTTTT
>BMAV01014236.1:0-61502 GCA_019973955.1 Trichonephila inaurata madagascariensis | reverse complement strand
TCCACTTAATATTGTGATTCTGTCATATGTATATACATATTTATATTTTAATTGTAACTTTTTAATAAAAAGTATCTAAATTAAAACTTTTCTTTGTCGACCTAAGTAGGAATTGACTTAATTTTTTTTTATATTGCTTGTTTTCTGCGATTTTTCAAACCAAATATTAATTACCTTGATAATTAACAACAAAAAATAAGAACCAATAAAAAGTAACATCCGATTTTCGCCATACTATATTTAAAAATCGTGAAAAGCCTTTTCTGTGGGTAACCAAATAATCACCGCATAATGAATAGCCCAGATAACGAGCTTCATTTATCAAAAAGAAAACAACCGCATTAGCATTCAACGCTAAAAAGGAATCAGAGCAACAAACTGTGATCGTGAACAAAAGACTGCCTGTTTCTGTGATGGATCTTTTGCCGCGATTTTGGACGAGATGCTCCACAAAATTTTAAATCCAATAGAGGAGGGCGCCTGTGACAGAGAGCTAAAGATCGAGAACAACAACAACAAAAAAAGAACGCTGGCGTGCGATGGGTGATTTTGAAATCTCAGCGTATCACTCGAATGCCGGTAGACGATTGCCAAGGCTGATAAAATTACCGATTGTTCTTATTTCGCGATGCCACCTCTTGCAAGAGTAACAATAAAAAACAACTCTTTCTGCTAGCATCGAATGAGCAGCCAAATATGAGAGTGCTCTGAACTTTAACGGACTTCCTATTCTAGTCATGGTAAGGTTTTTCTTAATTTCTTAAAACATATCTTATTCGGTAGACTTTTTGTTGAGCGACATGGGAGCTCCTTTTAGATAAAATCATACGATTATCTTTTATTGAGATCTGCAATCATTTTTTAGTATTACGTTGTGTAGTAAATAGATTAAGGTATCCGACTAGTTGCGACAACTTTTTTCTTTTTTTTTTTTAAAAAAAAATGGAGATATGGGGATTTTTTTTTAAATTTTTAAATTTATTCAGTACATTTTAAGAAAAATATTCTAAAGAAAACGAAATTATTATTACTAAAATGGGAAGCAATGGGTAAAAATCCACCAAAAAATTACATAAAAGGGCCCATTCTGTGCAAAAAGGTTTTGAACAAATTTCGAATTTTGATGTGTTGCTTTGCTATTAATTTTTGAAATGACCTTCAGGATAAGAGATGTTTTAATTTTTACAAAAATTAGTGCACTTTATCACAATTATTATGTGAAATTGCTTAAAAAACAGTGATTATATATTCACATTCTGTAAATTTTGTAATAAAACAGTGATTGATAAATCTGAAGATATTAAAACACTTCTACTATTATACAGAACATACACAAAAAAATTCAGTTAATTATTTTCAAAAATTTTTGAGCAATCGCTGTCCCCGCTTGAGCATTTTTAAAGAAAACACATTTCAAGTAAAACGCATTTTAAACTATGATACTTTGCTTAAAGTAATGGCATTTGCTTTTACTAAAACACTTGTAGTTTTTGTTCTAGTGAACGGAAAATAAAAAACTTGGTATTTTTATAAAACTAATAAGATGACTTATAAAATAAAATCATAAAAAAATTGTCAATTTTTGGGAAAATTTATAATTTTAGGGTATTTGGATATACCTTAATAATAGCAAAATAAATATCTCGGTTGACCTTGAAAACGTTATAAGATTGGATATTATTTTCAAAAATATTATGATAAAAAATCGAGTTTTGTTTTTTACTTTATTTCTATGAAATCTCTGTGTAAAAAAAATCTTGTACAGTTTTGAGCATAATTGTGACGCTTCCATATAAATACGCAGCGCTATGTTTTGCCTGTAGGTCATTGAATTTTTGAAAAAAAAATATGCATAAAAATAAATAGTCAGATGCGTTAAATAAATTGTGTAATTTAAATATGTAATAATATTATTAAAACAATTATGGGTGTCAACTAAAAAGAATAATAAATTGTAACAATGATGTGTGATTGCAATAATTTTTTTATCAAAATTAATCGTAAAAAAATAATAATCTAATAAGGATGTTATAAACTTCCATACACGAATTTCAAAATTAGAGCTCTCATACATGAGAGCTCTAATTTTTATTTTTAGTTTATCAATTTGATAATCTTAACTATTTTGTATGAGATCCAATTCTTTAATGGTATAAAATAGGGGTTGGCAACCTACGGCACGTGTGCCATGTGACACGTGGTACGATTCTCAGTTGCACTGCTCCACAAATTTATCAATATTTGAGTGGATAAAAGTTGATAAATTTGCAATGGACCTTATTTGACAAACGTCTTCAGAATTATGAACATCTAAGGAACTATACAAAAAAAAAAAAAAAAAAAAAATCTGAAAGATAAACTCTAAAGATAAACGAACAGCTATTTTGTAAATTATCGAATGCCATTGCTAGAGAGATTTAATTGTTTAAAGAAAGGAAATTTCACGTATTCTACTTCCCGCTTTTGGTTCTACATATCCAAGTAAAAAAAATCTTTCCTCATATGAAAAATATTTTGAGACCGCAAAGATATTGTTTAACAATTGAATGCTCAGAATCGTGTCCAACTGAAAGTTACAAATTACACTCCTGATTTTGCGATATGAAACTAAAACTTTTATTTATTTTTTGATTTAAATATAATGAAGGGAAATAGTTATATTTTATGTTTATAGTTCTTATTTTAATAAATATATTTAAAAATACATAATATATGTACAATTTTAATTTTTTAAAAATTTTTGTTGAAGAAATAGTTATATTTTATGCTGTTTATTTTTATGCTAAGAAATATCTTTAAATAATTCAAAATTAATACATAATAAAAATGTACATTTATATTATTGCCCTCTATTTTATAACTCTGCATGCATTATAGCGATAATTGAATTGTTACAAATATATCCTACTGTGTGGCACGCTAAATCTTATTGGTAGATTGGCTTGGCACGCCACTGCTAAAAAGTTGCGACCCCTGGTATATATCAACTTATAGAGTAAAAACCGTTGCAATGGACACCTATATGGATTAAAACGTAATATTTTGAAAGTTTATTTTACTCTAAAACAGAAGGTACAATCAGATTAACACACATATCATTTTTCAACTTTTTTCAATTATTATAAAATAAATCTTAGCTTCGCCACGATATGTTTATGTATAAAAATAAATAAGATAGAGAGAGAAGGAGAGAGAAAACGGATAAAAAACTTTGAAAATTACAAAATAATCAAATTTGGGTGGTGTACTGAATTATAAATTAAGATGAGGAAATTTAATATGGAAAGAATGTGTTTGGATAATCTTACAAAAACTGTTTTCTTTTGGAAAAAGACACGGTCTATGAGAGATACAAAATTATATAGGAAATTAATGTACATTTAAAAATTTGATTTCCTTCAAATAAATGATGGATTCAAAAGAATAAAACTCTAATAAATATTAATAATCATTAATAAGTAATTCTGATAATCACTAATGAAAAATAAATATCTAATAATAATTAATAAGTCATAGGTACTAATAATCAAAGCTTTATATGATTGATCAATGCCTTATATTTTCAAGGTCCCTTTTTTGATGCTTTTCATCTTGCAAAGATGCATTGCAATCATTGCTAACCCAGATTTAAAAATACCTATTTATCAAAACTCTTTGGTTATTTATCCGTTTGTAGCGCTTTTAAAGAATATTTCATCCATAAATATCAAAGAAAAATCTAATTTTTTTTTCTCTTACTAATCATTTGAATTTGCTAGAACATGTTGGGATATTTTATGATTCTAGATAAAAGTGCAAAATTTGGTGTAATAATATCTTTAATTAAGGATGCTATTTATATGTTATTTTTCGATAACTTCATTGTATTTTTGAGTCTTTCTTCCCACATTTTTAAGATATTTTCATGAAAAACCTCTTATAAGTTATTTTAAGCATTTCTAAAGGTATTACTACTCAAGTCCTGTTGATGACACGCGCTTATTAATACGTTTTGAATTTACTATTTATTATATGAAACAGGACTATAAATGATATTGATTGTGTTAATTATTACTTAAAGTCTGATGAACTCTACCAGTCAAAAGGATTTGAACAATGTTTTACCTTGACAAAAATTTTAGTTTAAAATTTCTTATTTTTAGCATGAAATTCAACTGAGCTATGACAAATTGGTCACTTTTGTATATAATTTGTTACATTTACTTTAAATTTTGCACTTTTTTTCCTTTGTCAAATTTGGTACCTCAGGTAAATCAAAAAAGATGTGCGAAGACGAGGAGACATTAAGAGTAAAACAAATGAGTGACTTTTTCTTTAGCTTGACATAAAAAGAACAATCTATTTTTAGGGTCTTTTTTTTGTAGTTCGCGAACGTTGCTTTGCAATTTTATGCCTAAAGATTCATGCCGAAACCTAAAAGCTCCTATTTGGAGGATAGAAGAATAAACGAATAAAAATGTGAAAGAGGATAAAATATGAACGAGACTTTTTAATTGGGGCAGACGATTTTACAATAGCAACCATGACAAACTATTTAAAATGTAAATAATCGTCTGGCATCGTTTTATTCTTTATGTTAATTTATTTAGTCTCTAATACAATGAGTAAACACACTGTAACTATTGCATTTTCACAACGAATAATGATTAAGTTTTTAATGAGTAAAAATGCCTAAAAATGATTGTCAAATCTGTTGAAATTAGTCACAGATTGAACGCATAGTTCAGTGCCTAATTGAGGAATGAAATATGTATTCTTATGATAAAAGTTAGGTGTGTCTTTAAAATTGTATAGAACGGCACTCGAAAAGGGAAACAGCAAAAAAAAAAAAAAAAAAAAAAAAAAAAAAAATTTTTTTTTTTTTGCTGAAAAGATTCTTGCTGTAGTGTTTTAGGATTCATAGAGAATCGTGTTCGTCTATTTTCTCAATAACAGACGAACAATTAATGCATATATTACCGTGAACTTTTGGAAAATGTTAAAGTAGTATGTAGGTCCAAATAATGTTCTATTGCCATGCACTTTGTTCTAAATTTTCCAAGACAATTGAAGAAACCACAGAGTTAGTACAAAAGAAGAGAAATTAAAGAAACATCACTAAGCAACATTCGAATATCTTTCCTATAACTCAAAACGGACACAAGTGGACGACCCTTTGCTTAGAACATTCAAAGTGGTCGGTGGAAAAAGATTCTTTGTCGAATGAAGAAACGTGAGAATTTGTGTGCTCAAATGGTTTCCTACGCATCAGACTTCATTTATCATTCAAGAATATCAAAAAAAAAAAAAAAAAGGTACATTATTGAAAATTTTGAACCTTTTTTGAGTAATTTCTTTCCTATTCTTATTAAGTTCACTTTTAAGTCTTGACTCAGTTCAAGCATCAAAAATAATCATTTAAGAATAAAATATGATTAAAATAGTAAAAAATTTGTAAACACAGGAATCAAACTCCAAAATCTTAATTTTCTATTTTAAATCTTAATCTATTTTAATGTTTTAAATAGTCTGAAATACATTACAATTTTATTTAAAAAAAAAGCTAATGAATTTTCTGTAGCAAGTTATTAATCCCATTCCAGGAAATCAATATCCATGTATTCATTAATAAAAACATTAAACTATAATTCATACTATTATTTATTTTAAGCATTAATAGTTATTTATTTATATTTATTTGAGTATCAAAATAATTCAATATGTAGATCACGTATCAAAAAATAAATACTAAAATCCATTGGATTAATGACGTAAACTATGATTTGTTTTGGAAACTTATTGATTGCGTTGCCAACTTACGCAAAAATTACGAGTGCTTATTTTCTGGTTAAAATTTATTTTCAGAGAAGGAACGTTTTAAGAAATACTTCGCACTAAATAAACAAACAGTAAATTAAATTTTTCCATATAATTATTTATCTAACAATTTATTTATTTAACTTCTCGTCAAATGATTTGGTTTGACTGAAATGTCAATCTGATACTACGCACTGCTCTCACACTCTTTCGTGATTTGATCTGAACGTGAACTTTGTTCTTTTACTCTAGAAATGATAAGTTAGGCAAGAATAAAATTCCCTTCCATTGTAGCAAACACTTCAGATAGAAATCTTTCGAAGAATAAAATGCGTTGCCAAGATAAAAATAAAAAATAAAAACAAACGATTTTCTCAAGGTGTGGATCACTATGCAGATGATGAGTGGAATGATATCCATTTGGTTTGAGGCCAAGAAGGGCATGGTAAATTTCACAGCAATTACTTTATAGTTGCAATTGTTGTGTATTTGTGTGTCTAATAGCCACTTATTAATGACTATTTCTTCTCGATTTGAAATTTCTCGGTTTAATTCCAGAAAGATTTGTTTTACAGTAAAAAAAAATTACCAATTCTCTATTTCTCAAACAAATAAATAAATATACTTTCTATTGTAAGAAATACGTAATTCCATTTATGTGCATAATTTATTTTACATTTTTGTACATAATTTGTTATAGAATTTTAATTTTCCTGAAAATATATGTAAAGAAATAAATGAAAATATATGTAAGATTTTCAAGAAACGAGAAAAGATACCGAAGAAGTTTTTATTTAGTATTAAATAATTTAGCATAAGCATTGAATAATTTTAGATTAAAAATGTTTTCATGAGAATATGAGTTTGTTTTCATCCCGCACATATACAAAAACTATTTTGTAACCTTAACATTGAAAGTTTTCCATCAATTTCTTGCTTCAACAAATAAACAAGTTTTGCTTCAACATGACAATTCTTTATGTCAGCGCTTCTCAAACTGTGGGACTCGTCCCCCCCTGGGGGCGTGATAACCATTTTTTTGGAGGGGGGGGGCGAGCATTTCAAAAATAAAAGATTATTTAATTTTTAAAAAAATTTATTGAAAGGAAGCAAAACAAAATACATTCTGACATAATAAAAAATAAAATACACATTTACAATGATATAATATACTCATAAATGTATCAGTACTGCTCTCAATGTATTTGATAATTAATTCGATCAGTGTATTTGATAATATCAAAACTAAGAACAAGTTTAATAATTACTAGTCACTATATATATATATGTAGAGAGAGAGAGTTAATACTTATCCTCTGATAATTTGTAGCTTTAGCGTCTAAGTACATTATTGAATTCAATACATTGTTATTGGCTGGAGGGGGCACGAGGAAAATTATTATTGAAAACTGGATCGCAAATGGTGAAAGTTTGAGAAGCACTGCTTTATGTGATACACTTTGTGACTAATCAGTTAGTGAGTGTTAGGTGTACCTTGGTCAAATATGACCCTTGTACCAATAAATTCAATCAATCAACTAATTATTATTTGGACCAAAATTCGAGAAACCAAATAAAAAAAAGGTATTCTCTGAATGATTGGGAAATCATAATCTGTTATTTATACTGAAGATCTTATGCGAAAAAGTGTTTTCAATTTGCATATTAAATCGCCCATCCGGTGTAGTGGTTAGTGACGCTGACTGCGGAGCCGTAGGGTAAGACATCCCGAATAATTCGAATCCCGGATAAGACATGGATGTTTGTGTTGTAATCCTTCTCTTCTTTGTGATGTGTGCTTCACGCTTATTTCTATGTAAGCCTCCGTGTGATACTTTGTGGTGCACGGGGTTATAAATGTTCTCAATAAAAAAAATTGCATACTATTTTTTAAAATTTAATGAAGATAGTTTTAGTATCAGAAAGTAATAACAAAATTTGTGTTTTCGGTACAAAAATGAAAATATATTTCGTTATGAAAAAGCTCGGTTGTAAATGATATATAATTTTAAATACAGTAATATATATGATTTTGTACTGAATGTATAGTGGGGAAAATTCGTTATTCTTTTTCTTGTAGTTTCCGAGCATCATTAAATGTATTCGATAATCCGAATTAAGAATCAATTTATTTTGCACGAAAAAATTACACACTTTATAAGAATTAAATTTTGAAAGAGGTTGAATGAAAGAACGACATTTTTTTGAACATAAAAGATCTGTTGCATTAATTTTAATGTAACATGTTGTGAGTAGACTATTT
This sequence comes from Trichonephila inaurata madagascariensis, assembly GCA_019973955.1. Taxonomy (NCBI): domain Eukaryota; kingdom Metazoa; phylum Arthropoda; class Arachnida; order Araneae; family Nephilidae; genus Trichonephila; species Trichonephila inaurata. Next base: position 53,443 of record BMAV01014236.1, on the reverse strand, counting down.
TCTTATTTGACCGATTTGAAAAAGAGAAAGGCAATAAATTATTTTACACGAATCAAAATTCTTAAGTCATTGTCGAAAAAGTATAATTTGAGTTATATAAAATATCATACACATATGCATTCTTTTAAATTTTCATTAAAGTTTTCAAATTTTTTCATGGAAAAATAGAAGGTGATTTAAATTATTTCTTTTTGTAAAATATTTAGTTCTATTTTCAAGTTTCTTTTTTATCTTGAATTAATTTTTAATTGACTAATTAAATTATATACTAGTCAATGATATTGTTTAGGGTGAAAATTCTCTTCAAAATTATCGTCTGCTTTAGTTAAATACTTAATTCATGTAACTAATTTTTCTGCTAAATTTATTTGCTGATATATAATCGTTTGCTGTTAAATTTACGGTGCTTAAGTTGGCATTTTTTGTAATTATTCTAAATATGTTTTTTCGGTTGGGGAAAAGAGTTGTAATACATATTCGATGCTGGTTTATATTAAAATGGAATTAATATTTGTATTTTTCGAGATATTACCATTCATCTGGAGATATTTTTGATTACTTTAATGATTATAAGAATAAAAAGTATCCGTAGCATAAACTTTGGCTACTGTTTAACCACATTTTCTACTCATCAGTGTAATTATTAAAAATTATTGTGCCTTTGAAAGTGTCAGGGCTTCAAACAGATTTTTACGCGTAATTTTTCGTAATGCATTTTTTTTATTGAAAATTATTAAGGTAAGTCAAATCTTATTCTTAGTTGCTTATAGCATTGTATTTAGATATTCTACCCGTTATAAAGTCAATCAATAATACTTTCTCTGTATGGCTATTAAAAAATTTTTTATTTTGAGATTCTTATTTATGTATTGAAATTTTTTAGTGCGATATTTTTCAATTTGTTACCTTCTTTAGTAATCTTATATTTCGAAAAATAAATTTATTTTCTCTGATATCTAAACAAATTTTACTACAATCAACTTCAGCGTACCCAAACTGATAACTTTATTTGATCAAGGTTGTTCAATGGATAAGCGTTGATAACATTTATCTGGTAAAATATTGATCAGATGTTTCTACAAACATTAATTGAAAACTGTTGATACAAAAAGGGAATTTATGAGTGAATTTTGAGAACTGATTGCAAATATTTTTAATACAACTGGTTTATAAATGTATTATTTTATCTACAGCATTTTAAAACAGTATTTAATACTTTAAAATGACACTTTGGTATTATGTGAATAACTTTCATTTAAAATTTACTATTTCGTGAATTAGAAGAAAAAAAATTGACGCAACGTAAAGAAGAAATCTTTCGAATTGTACTAATTATTATTGTTAAATTCATTAAATTATTTAACATTATTTTTTTAATGTTGAGTTAAATACGATTGGCTTTTATTCTCATTTCAAAATCTTGTTCGCAGGAATACTGTTTTACAGAATGTTGACAATCTTCAATAAAACAGAGATGTAAAAACTATAACTGTGTGGCAGTGCAATTGAAAGTGGCGAAGAGAAATTTTATAAATATAAGTAAACAAAAAAACATTTTTTTTTTTAACTTTCGAAAACTGGTTTTGTAATATAACTACTTTTTATTTTTATTTTTCGTATTTAATTTTACGAATAGTTGTTGTAACAGCTCTTGGAAGTATTTCTTCTGCTTTAAATGAAATTCAATTGTAACTGATACAAGCCGAAAATGTATATTAAAATAAATAAGAAAAAAATTATTTCCCAAATAAGCATCCTTTTTGACAGGGAAAAAACATTTAACGTATTTTCTTCAAAGTTTTCACCTTTTCAAGAATAATTTTTTTTTATAACTAGGAAAATTTAGTTGATAATTCCTAAAATCATTAGTATTTCGTTACGTAATCCAAAAATTATACTAAATTTGTAATTTACGATCAGAATTGTAGACAACAAATTGTCTGTTGCTGAACTATATCGAACTAGGTACACACGTCCTGGGTTTTCTTTCTTTTTCTTATAATATAATTTTCTTGAAAATTCTTTTTCTTCCAGAAATCCTTATAAACTCGTAAAATATGCATTGGTTGGAGAACAAACATCTTAATTTCATTAATTATTTTTCTTTAAAAAAAAAAAAAAAAAAAAAAACTAAAGTAAAATAAAATTTGAGTAACAATACCTTATTTTTTCAACCACATATAAATGGAGATTTCACCCGATAAAAACAAAATTTAAATAAACTTCAGAACTCATAATCAAATTAATAACAATTTGAAAAAAAATCGCGAAAAAATCTCTTTAATCAAATATTTGAGCGCGCACTCGTGGTTTGTTGATTAGACTTATTTTTCACATCAGAATTATTTCATTATTTTAAAATAATTATGCAGATGTACACGAATGAATGCTGTGTTTTTTGTTTAATTTAGAAATCCAATGAAAGTTTGATTTTTTTGGATCAAATTTAGGAGGATTTTTTTTTATTCATTCGTAAATAAATATTTGCTCGTATAAAGCTTACTTTTCTCAAAATGAGATATTAATGCACATGTACGTATTAGCTGCCTTCTTTTTTCCACAGAAATCTTAAAGTTTCTAATGATGAATTTAAAATGGTGTCATGTTCTTCTCAAAAAGGTATTATTAAAAAAAGGACCTTTGAAACAATCATCTTTACAAAGATATAAATAAATGTATTGCACGTATATTTCGCATTATCTTCTATAGGTACACGCGCGGACTAAAGTTAAAATTAGTTCCTTTAAAAGTTGTTTATCGGTTTTCTTCGTTGAAATGTCAAATACTATACAGCAGACATCTGTTAGATCTTTTCTCTCTCTCTACAGATGATGTTTTCTTTTTGTCCCATGCAAAATATTTTTAATCAAAGACCCCTTTATTGTTTTGGTAACTTGCCTATTTATTTAAGACGAGAAACGGGTTGTTTTATTTTTGTTAAACTATTACGTGTCTTCAAAGCAAGAGGTGCTTCCTTCATTGCCGTAGTTCAATACGCAGTTTCAAGGAGCAATCTTTCTTTTGATTAATCACATATTACAAAAAAAATGTTCCCCTTCAGAATTTAAGAATGAAATGTGCGCAAGTAAGATTATTTACGACAAATGAAACGAATTCCTTAAAATGAATTTAAGAAATTTTCTTTCTCTTTATACATGCCTCTATAATTTTCTTTACATATATCCAGCTATATTAAAATGTCTTTCTTGGTACTGAAATGTTTATTTTGTAAGTGCTATTTCACTTTTCTATTAAGAAAATTATATTTAATTTAAATTATGAAATAATTATTAAATCTTCTTCCTACAAATATATATACATATTACACAAATAGGTAGACATTTAAGACAGTCTCAAAAGCATTCTTTGTTCGCTCCTGAGATCTCAACGCTTTATAGTTTTGGTTTATTGGAAGTTGTTAGAATCATATGATTTCCGATAAAGGCTTTTATGATTAGTCCGAATACGCGAGTGATGCAATATTGCATCATCCTATTTTAAAAACGCTAACGTTTCAGTTTTTTGGGAGATAAAGCTATGGATATTCCCCGTTAGGCTGTAAAATAATAATTAATCATCACGCAAAATCTTGGAGGCTTAAGACTATTATGAATTAAAATACTTCAAGAGAAAATTTAAGTTAATTATTACATATATTATACATATGTATACGTTCGCACACACACGTATATACATGTAGGATAAAAGCGAAATCACTCGTTTCTATCTGATAAACTCGTTTATTTTGTTGAGTAGAGATCTACAGGGAACAGAGATTTTGCTGATATCGTTTCCCAAAGGGAGAAGAGTCACGGGGCTTTCAAGATAAATATATTTCCATTTTAGAAATTCATGTCCTTTTTAAATCAAGAGACGAGGGCTGTAAGAATGTTTTTCAATACAATATCGAAAGCTTAATGCTAGGACTTAGGTATCAATAACTTAAAAACGATTCATAGTAATGCTACATCATATAATATCCCAGGAAAGCGGGTGGATAACAGCTAGTACACACACACATAAGCACTGCTTTAATACAGAGGTGAAAATGTATGGGGATCTGTAGAAAGTAGGAACATCTCTTAGGTTGAACAGTAGTTTTCTTCGTCATTTGTCGAGTTTTACAATAATGGCTGAACTGGGTTTACAATAATGAAAAACTGGGGAATAATTCTGGATGATAATAATACCCATCCTGAATTATTCCCTAGTTTATGCTTAGGAATTTTTCTGCATAATTATTATGCAGAAAAATTCCTAAGAATAACAATTAAAAATTAATTTTCTGTCTCGATTATTTTTAGCAATAATTAAAATTTTACGATACCCTTATATTTAAAAAAATGTAATATATTTTCCAATCAAAATAAATTCCTTTAATTATCATTGTGAAATTAAATCTGAACTAAAAAACAAAGTTTTTTCAACTGTTAATTCATTATTTCTAATATGGAACTTTTAAACAAAGAGCCAATAACACGGATTATTGGGATATTATAATTATTAACAAAAACATTTTTCTAAGTATTTGATGGTTTAACAAATGAAACTTGTTTTTTTTTTTTAAGTTTTTTAAAAAATATATTTATTTATGCATTATTTTAATTTATATTTAAATTGCAATCCAAAAATTACCGGAATCTTATATTGAATTTAAAATTCCAAAATTAATAATTTAATAAGTTTTTATAAAATTAAATGTTAATATTCACTATTTTGCGGGAAGCTTCTAAACATTATTTGAAGTATATATTTTTTTTAACAGAGTTTTTTTTATTTTCTGAAATAGATTAAATTTTAAAACTTTCAATAGATTTCAAGAATGAAATAAACACCAAATAAAAAATAATTAATCTTTCTTTTTATTAGTTAATGCGATATATGTGTTTCTGTCAACAATATCAATACAGAAGTAATCTCTCTTCTATATATATCATATTTTCCTGTCAAATTCTAGTAATATCTTTTCTTGATTGTTGCAATTAAAATAATGTTTTTACCCTTTGATAAGCTCATCAGACACAAACATTAAACTATTGAAGTGAGTGTAATATTTTTATGAATGATCCTGCAATAAAAAATTCAAGGGAGGGGAGGGAATTGTCATCTTTATAATCTGACGAGTTAAGCATTAATAAATTAATAATTTATTTTCAAAATGGTCATGCAAAATATAATTTCTCTTCAAAAAAGTACCTTGCCAACTTTTTAAAGCAATTTTTCTTTTATCTAAACGAGTCCTGATTTCGTTACGAAGATTTACTTAAGAACTAATTATTATTTTTTTCATGACTTTGTGAAACTTTTTCAGCTTCTGTAGGACTTGACAAAGACTAGAGGAAGACGAATGTAGCCTAATTTGTTTAACCTGAATAGAGAGTTGCATAAAGTGCGAAACTCACATTTGCTGCATTTTTCGGTGCACTAAATGCCTGGGAAGTGAATACATGTGTTATGTATAGTTCTGAATTTACCACAAGAGAGTAATGGGATTTCACGACTGCTAAGAATTTTTAACTCTCATATTTAAGACTCGCGTTTGTATAAGGAACATCAATGTCTTCATTGTTATTTTTGCAACCCAGAGCAAAAGGAACAAATAGGTGCTTCTCTCTCGTGTTCTTGTGCCCTACTTTACGGACTTTTTTAAAACTCTTTCATGGTTTCATGTGCGTGTGTGGATCTATTCAAATTATTCACAGATATCATTGTCGAGACTTTGAGTGTAATAATCTTTACTGGTTCCGTACAAAATTGAAATATTTGTAAGGAATATTGTAAAATATTTGTAAACTGATCCTCTGTAAGAGGACATTAAATAAGGACAAAAAAAAAAAAAAACTGGTTAAAAATATGATTTTCCTTTTTCTCCCTGTATTATTAAGACTAGGGGTACTCAACCTTTTTTTCTGCTGGGCCGCATACATATGTCAGCTCTTTCATGCGGGCCGCATACATATGTTAGTTATTTCACGCGGGCTGCAACTTGAGGATAAATGGGGGAAAGGGAGTGGGGAGAAATGCTTTAAGACCAAGATAACATTGGAAATTTAAAATGGGGAAAATTGACCAAAATATTATAACTCCCGTTTTGCTTTTTTTAATTGTTATTTTTGTTATTAACACTAAATTAGAAGCCTTTAAGAAACACTCCTTCATAATTTCTGTATCATTAAACGGTTTCATACGATTACCAGTAATATAACAAACTTCATAGGATGTCTTTGTTACCGCCGTGATATTACCACTGACAAAACACTTTGTTGCATTTGCAAAGATTCTTCAAGAAAACCTATTTATTACCTCTTGAAAAAGATAATCGAGGAAAAGTGTCATTGAATGATTCCTGTTTATTGGTATTTTTTAAATATAGCACTTTCGTGACAATTCAAAAAATTACTGATCCATGTTTGTTTTTCTCTACAAAATAGTCAATCTCCCAATCGTATTGAAACGATATATTTTCTTAGAATATTTTTCGCTTGCAAGATATGAAAGATAGTTAAAAATTAGTTCCACCCATATAATTGTCTCTACTCCACTGTTGTCTGTTATCACTTACCGTAACCGTTCCAAATAGAAAAAGAATATCAATTCGTACCCGTACGATACCGACAGTAAAAAGCAAAATTGATGCATTTGATTTCTTGACAAAAAATTTCCAACCAAATACTTAATACAATATTCTTAAATAAGTAAATTTGTCAGAGCAATGGGCCATGGCCGGGCCACTTAAAAAGGCTTGGTGGGCCACATGCGGCCCGCGGGCCGCAGGTTGAGTATCGCTGATTTAGATCTTCCATAAGTATAAATAATGTAAAAACTAGATAAGAGGTTATCGCTGAAATGGAAAAAATAACTTCATTGAGCATTGGCCCCGAATCAAATTTTCAGACACAATAAAAATAACTCTTCTGGATTGTATAATAGAACCTTATCGACATTCATTTCTTTAATACCCTGTTTATGAAATAGGCTGACAAAGTATTTGGTTATTAGTATTTTATACTTCCTTTATCATGGATTCAAAATTAAATGCGCAGTACGAAAATAAGTTAAAGTTTCGTTTTATTTTCCTTACACAGTCGGATAAATAGCAAACCATATAATTGATTGATTGTTTTCTTATTAACGTCGAACACAATAGATATTAAGGACGGTTCTCGTAATTTTTCAATGACGTCAAGAGACGAAGAAAACATTTGAGCAGCACTCCACTCTCCAAACATCCACTCCACTCCAACATAATGACCAGTCGCCTACACAAGCTTTTCTCATGGGGGTTGCATTTTAAAAAACTTGTGGACGAGAGCACCGAGGGGTAATATCTATGGCAGGGGAGGCGAACCTTTATGGATCAACGTGCCATTTTTTTCTAAAAAAGTGTTAAATGAGCTATAGACGTGCCATCAAATAATTTTGACTTGTGATTATTGGGAAAATAATAAAATTAAATACTAAGAACACAAACCTCTCTATTTACTACGGAAAAATACCTTTTGTGTACAGTACAGAGCTGTAAATGTTTTAGTTATACATGTTATTGTGTGAACAAGAAATAACTTATATTTGGATTGTAAAATGCTACCTTTAGTAGAATGCATGCTTAACTAGAGTCATCTGCCAATCGCGCGGAGTTTAAGCAATTATTTTTGCTGTGGTTCACTTTTTTGACAAGAGGATTTGATATTTGTTTCAAAATGCCGTTTTACAGACGATGTTCTGCATACCACTATTCCAGATCATAAAACACACACCGCTTTGTAGCCTTTACTAATAATGCAATATTTCTAGATTCACCAAATTTAAAATTCTCTTTTACACTTACTATCCTTCCCTTTTTATTCCTTTGCTGAACTAGTCATGTTAAATAACTCTTAAATATCGTAAATATAACACAAATAAACTTTAAAATACAGTTGAGACAATGAAATTGACTATGTTATATGTAGACAAACTTTGCCTCATAAGCAATGGACTAAATTCAGGACAATCACGTGATAAAAGGAAACACGTGTTCTACTTTGAATTCAAAACAAACATCAAACTAATTGTACTTGTTATTCTATTTGTAAAATTTATATAAAATTTCAAGTTTCATAATTGAGTAAAGATGTCCAAGTATTATAAAAAAAATTACATCAAAAGGTTTTTAAATTTTTTTAAAAAAAACTTTTATTTTATACGTGTATTTTCAAATCAAGTATATTTATAGTATCAAGTATTTATAATTATTGGCAAATATGAACTTTTTAAAAGAAAGTTTCTGCAAAAAGAAAAAGTTGGCAACAACGAAGAACTTTAAACTGATTTGCTAGAAACGCTTGATTGCATTTATTATGTGACTATGACGTCACATTAATTTATAAATTGATTGGCTAGAAACACGTGTTTTTCATTTACCATGTGATTATGACGTCATAGGAATTCAGTCCATTGTAGTCCACGACGTAACTAAGGCAAGACAATAACAAACGAGTGTGTTCCCACCGCGACCGATCACTCACGTTTGTTCGTAATATTTCAAAGTGAACTTTGTTATTTTGAAAAAAATGCAAACCATTTTGATCGCTGGCGTGCCCAAAATATTGTGTCACGTGCCATGAATGGCACGCGTGCCAGGGGTTCGCCATCCCTGATCTATGGNAAAAAAAAAAACTATTGGTATATGGGGAAGAGGTTCATGGGATTCGTTATTAAATTTATATCCTTAATTTTTATTAATAAAATTATAATTTATCATATTTTTATTTGATACCATTTGGCAGTATTATGTGTATAAACGTAATTAATATGTTGGAACACGATGTGTTATGGAATCCTACATTGTTTAATTTGCTCTTTATCTGGTCGTGATAGCCGAGTGGTCAAGGTATCGGATCGTGGCTGGCTTTGTCACGAGTTCAAGCCCAGTACCATTGAAGACCCGCCATGTAGGGGAGCGATGCACATTAAATCTGTCGAGAGCTGAAACGTCCTCCCGTTGGTGTGGTAGTTAGGAGAGGGGGATTCCAGCTCAGGTGTCGTTCAAGTCACTTGACCATGGTTCAAAATTTCGTGGTATATCGCCAAAAGCCTTCGTGTTGCCGAACAGTGCACATTAATATTGACTCACTCACTAACTCTTGCTCTTTATCTGTTTAATAATCTGTTTCGATAATATCATTTGTTGACATACTGTAACTGTTTCGTGATTGTAAATAAAAGCTATTTTTTATATCGATCTCATTATTCGAGATAAGAGTTTTTTTCTGTTATATATAGCAAAGAACAAAATGGAAAGATGGCTTTAAATTTTTTTTATTCAATTCTTTTTTCTCGCTGCATGATAGAATTTTGTATATGATCACTTTTTCTCTCTCATCATATTTCAACAGCTTACAACATTGTTTCAATTAACCTATTTATATTTTCCGATTTTGACTGATTACTAGTTTTTCAATACATTTATTATTAATTACTAATCAATCTAATTATCAAATTCGTATTTTAAAAGTATTAATGATTTTTTTCAGAAATATTCATCATTTTTAGGAAATTTAGCCATGAAAATAATATAAATAAGAAGTTAGAAGAAGATATAAATAAGAAATAAGAAGATATAAATAAGAAGTTGATTATTATGATAATGTATATCTTTTAATATTTCTCTGCTATAATTGATAAATAGTGTAGAAATTTTTAACTCTACAATAACTATTTATATCAGTGCCTGTTTATCCGTTGGCTCTTTGGACGGGTGGCCAGGGGCCCGGATAAGCAGGACAAGTAGATTTTCTAGTAATAAATTTCGATCCGACAGTGCCAAGGGGGCCTGTAGATCTTCTGCACCCAGGGCCCGAAATGAGTTTAAATCTGCACTGATTTACACTCTCCGTTATTTCTACTTCACACTGATAACATTTTGTAAAAACTAGACAATAACTGAAAAACATCAATTGTGTGTGTGAGTAACATTATAACATTAATGACAGTAATAAAATTTATATTTTTTTCTTGAGTACAACGAATTCTTATGACAACGAGGACATTATTTATGCTATATTCATTATACTTCGGAGAAAAATGCAAGATTTTTTTTGTTAAAGATCTTATGAAACTCATTTATTACAATTCAAAGTTGTATTTTTAGAGCATTTTTCTAATAGGTCAGGATTAGATATGTTTTTCAAAAGGCATAAGAAACTACATAATATTTTCATAATTGAGAAATTGAAGCTATCTAAAGTTATTTATCACCGTTTTTTTTAACTTGCTCCCCCCTCCCCCAAATCCATTTTTAATGATAAGAGATAAAAAAAAAATTACAAGCAAACCAATAAAATTTATATAGTCATTTTATTTATATTTTAGAAAATAAAATAGCATACAAAATGCATCATATGGTGATATGATATTGTCAAAAGATAACCTGATTGATATAACCAATAAATAGGGGGGTTCGAGTCAAGCAGTTTTAAATTCCATTGTGGAAAAGGGGTTTTCTCATGTAAGTAATGAAAATTCTCACGATGGTGCAACACAGAAAGTGGAATTGTATCGCAGGTCTCGACCTTGTTCTGTAATCATGATTCAAAATTACGAGACATTCTGTCATTTTAAAAAACAGATCTTTGTATTAGGCTAAAATACGCTGCAAAATGCATTCAATAAATAAATGCCATTACATTGTAAACTTACTTTAAGCTACGTTTTTTTCTTTTCCTATTAACAACAGCTGCTTATAAACTGCATTTAAATTGTTAAAACTCCCTTCGACAATGCCAATAAATAAAACAAAATGCATCCTAACCCCCGTATGAAGTCATCATTATCAATCACCATCAATCCGCCTTCCATCTTTCCATTTATCTTTGGGAAATAGCAAATTTTGAAACACTCCCAATGGTCCTCTTCCAACCCTATCCATCAGAAATACGTTCCATATCCCTTAAACCCTTTCCATGTTGTATGTCGTTAAATCATAACTTTTCTTTTTTGGGGAAAAAAAAAAAAAAAGCCCCCACCAAAACAAAAATTTAAAACCCCCCAAGAATAATAAATTCGGTCGACCATTATTTTTTAGTCTTGACTGCTCTCTTTCGAACAGTTGTCGGAAAAGATCGTTATTTCGGGATTTTACTCTCCCAAGTGTGAGTGCTAAAATTAAATGGTACCACTTGCTGTAGGCGGTGGCTCTAACAAACCCAGAGCAATGAGACCCTCTTTTTCTTTTTATGTTTCCCTTCTTTGAGAATTTTTAGTTTTTAGTCTTTCACGACAGCTGTTATACCTTTCCTTGTAGTCGGAGCACTCGTGACACCGTATCGGTAGTACTTGTTAAACATTGGGGGTGATGTGTCCGCATTCTACAAACAAAATCTTCTAGACAACAATAGGCCTCCAATGATAAAGATGTGTGGCTAATAACAAGCTGTTTGGATACTATTATGGTACTTAACCTTTATATTATTTATTGTGTTATAAATTAAAATTATAAACTTTTCAATTTTAATCACACAAATGTGTGTCCGGGTTTTTCCTTCCTTTTATAGTTTGAATTTAATTGTGTAGTTATAAATGTACCGAGACACACACACAATACTCCTTAAATGATCAAACTTCCGTGCTAATCCTTAAATTTACATCATACGAAGAGCTCTAGCTTTAATATTTTTGGAATCAATTTTGGACTTTATGATGTCAGTTTGAATGTAGGAAAAAGTTTTTCGCATTCTTCACATAATTTCAATAATAATTGTAATATTCTGCATTTTATCCTATATGCTTCCAAAAAAAGTAAAAACTCAGGAATACAAAATATGCAAACTTCATTGAAATTAACAATCTCAATGGAGCCAATTTATGTTCTGTAGATTTTATTTTCTTGGAAGGGGGGTTAGAAGAATTGCTTCCTTTTTCTGAAGTATTGTTCAATATTTTAATGATTTTAGTTAACTATTTTCTTAAATCTTATTTTGTACTAAAAGCCAGCTGAGCATTTTGTTAATTATTGAGCTTATGCAATATAACCGGAATAATTTAAAATATATAATGAACGTTTTAGATATTATTAATATTGTACACGGGTTATTTAAGCAGTTTATGAACATTTGAGCTTGAAATTTTTCAACATATGCTTAAATTGTGTTGTTTAGAATCACAATAATATTAAGGGAACAGTATTATATATATATAAGTTATATTGAAGTAAATTTACCCTGAGTGTGTGTGTGAGAGAGAGAAACTTTTTATTATCGCTTCATTTTCTTATTAATATTTTATAGAAGAGGAATTTTTAAAGAATCACAGAAAGTTATGCTATAACAAATAGAATTATATTTATTATGATTTAAAAAAACTCATTTGTTATTTATAACATATAATGATTTACTATATATTGATATTTAAGGATTTTTTTTTATTTTACTTCTATAAAATTGTATCGACAGTTTTATTTTTGTTTTATTCTCCTGGTATAAAAATCGTCAATTGCTTGTTCCGATAAAATTTTAAATATTAATTCTATAAGCAATATAGAAGGAAGAATAGTGATAATTTTTCCTGATTTGTAATTTTCACGCAATATCGAATCTTAGACGCAAACAATAGTTACATTTATAGTCTCTTCGCAATCCAATTTCTAGCAGTGAATATGTTTATTTTGGAAAAATTATCATTGTTTTTTTAATTTTGTGTAATGACATAAGTAAATGAATATGTTTACTTTGGAAAAATTATCATTGTTTTTTAATTTTGTGTAATAACATAAGTATTTCAATCGAGAAATTAAACTGTATTTATCTTATGCTATGAGTTAAATAATTAATACTAACGATAAATAAAATTCTAATAAATTATTTTTTATTGTAGAAGTGTTTTAAACAAAAAGTCGGTAATTTTTTTAATGTCCAAAGTTTACTTAAATGGAATCGAAAACTGATTATTTATTTTACACGAATATTAAAGGTTTATAATTACGGATTTTTTTGAAATTCCGGAAATAGTTTGTTTTAGAAGTTCTGGAATAACCACACACACACACATTTGAGAAGTTTAGATTTCTTCTACCTTTGCTAAAATGTCGAAGATATAATTTCACATAACTTAGTAAAATGTTCATGGATTTCGAATGACATTTAAAATAATTTTGCTAGCGATTTGGAATACTTTATAAGCAAAATATTAAACAATATTTCTTTCTTTAATTAAATTCCATAAATTTCAAAAACCAAAATCTTTTTCCTTTTTTTAAAAAAAGTTTACAAAAAAACTTGAATAAAAAGTATACATATATTTATGAGTTCCTGCTAAGATATTTTCTGAGAAATGAGGATTTGAAAATTTAGGAATTTTTAGTCCAAAGTATTATTTTAGCTCAACATTTATAAAAAAATCATTAATTTATTATTTGATTTAAATTCTTACATCCCTTTTTAGATACAAACAAATAGTAATTATAGTCTAGAGAATGCGTGGAAACGTAAAAGTATAGTTTTGAATATTTTTATAACAAAAAAAAAGCATGTTATTTTCACATCAAAGAAAACCAAATCAGTGATTGATGTAAAACCATTATATTACTTAAAGCTACCATTATTTGTATACTCTTTACTTAAAATGAATGATAATAATTTTCTCTTTTAAGTAAACTGTAATTAGTGATACCATATAATCAAATAACATTACTATTAAGAGGGCTGTCAGTAAATAAACTTTTAATACAGAAAATAAAAATAAAGAAATATTATATATAATAAAATATGTGTAAAATATCTACAGGCCTAAGTTAATTTTTTAAAATTTTAGTAACACTGTGGATTTAATAAATGCTCCTAATATTAAAAATTGACTTTTAAACGTTCGTAATATTATATAACCTTTTAATTACTAGGAATATACATTTAAGAAGTAAGATTTTAAAGTAAATGTTTTAATTATTGAAGCTAATATCTTAGCTTGATGAGTTAATACACTTCCCAATTTAATAAAAGGGTTTTTCCTTTTTTAAATATTTTAACAGATAAATACACAAAAAAACTGATATTTGAATAAGAAATATAAAGCATTTGCTGATGAGAAAGAAAACTGCAAATAAAAGTGAAAATTATGCAAAAAACAATCTGTAATAGTTTACAGTAAACAAATATTGTGTTTTTAAAATTTTGTTGATGAGTAGTTATTTTAAAAAGGAAAAAAGGATGTAAAGGAGAATAAAGAATTCAAAGGGATGTTTATTATTATGTATTATTTTACTGATATTCAGATATAAAAAAAAAGTCCTAATAATAATGATAGTATGCATTAATCTTAAAAAAAATTATGCATACGAATAATCTATGAAATCTTCTTTTATAAATTTATAAAGAATCATCCCCTAAATCTATATCACATTGTTAATTTATTTGATACACACGTGACGAGTTTAAGAAATAAAATCATTACTAAAATTGCTATATACTGTTGTAAAGTTAGATAATTCGATAAATAAAGTTTCAAATGTATTATAAATTAATAATATGTAATATTTGTACATTAGAAGGCACCTGACTAATGTTTATTACTGTATTTAACTAAATAACATTTTGTATTCATTTTTATTTTATTCCATTTATTATATTTATATTTAAATATTGTGTTTGGAAGCCATGCTAGTGCATGCGCAAATTGTATTCTTTTTTTTTTTTTGTCAACAAAGAAATATTATGTAGCTCAATATTTACAAATAACTGAACACTAAATTGAGGATTATTTTTGCAATTGTATGTTTGAAATTTTGAAAAATAATATTATACATAAATATTAATATTTGTTAAGTATGTATCACAAGAAGGTGTGCTTAAAATAAAAAATAGCTTTTTTCTTCTTTTGTAAATTAAATTTCATCAACCTATACCAGTGGCGCACACAAGGGGGATGATCCCCCCCCCAAAGCCCTTGATTTTTTTCCGACTGGTTATAATCCTTTGCATATATTACGTAAAATATAATTATGTATTTCTTATTAATAATTAATTTTAGTAATTAATGATAATTATTTATTTAATAATTAATTTTATATTGTTTTTGTTCCCGAAAATCGACATAATCAAAAGAATATGTTGGGCAGTGTATTGGAACATGATACCAAAATGGTTGACTTTCGACCCTGGACCCCCCTTGAAATATTTTTGTGTGCGCTACTGACCTATACGACTGATATAGGCTTACAGTTATTTCCTCTTAATGATTAGAAGGACGTAAGCCCTAAAAGCTTTTCCAGCAACAAAAACATTTCAATAGTACTATAAGTTCACATGGTTATGCTTACTTTTCCCATTTGTCTCATAGAACTCTTACAATTCAGGAATGTTCTACCTATAGACATTTTTTTTAACATTAAAATAATCTTGCATTATGGTGCAAGATAATCGAGATGTTTTACAATCGATAAAAAAGAATTTCTTAGAAACAGAAATAAATTGTATAATAATACACATAAGGCTATTTCTCCACTAAAAAAGTCAAATTTAATTTTAATAGTGAAGCATTTTTCCACCGTAAAAAATATTCTGATATGCATTAGGAAAAGATCGCCTTAAGAGAGTTATTGAGAAAGAAAAGGAATGTAAGTTGAAGTGTTAGTAAAGATTACGTTTCAAATTATTTGTTAGGGTCAAATCAAGGTCAAAAATTTTCTAATAATTGTGCGTTCAAAAATACGTTATTTTAGCTCATTTTTTTTTCTGAAACAAAGTAAATAAAATTACTTTGAATTTTTTATTATTATATTCGAGATAATCCGCCTCAATTATTATTTCATAGATAATTTTCATTGTTAACAAACACGATAAAAGTACAACTGATCCAACTATTTCTTATATTAAATTATTGAATTCATGAAGTACATAATCATTTTGAATATTCACGTATTCTTTGAGCAATTTCTAAATAATTTTTTTTATATTTTGATGAATTAGACTTCAGTTATAAATTAGAGAAAATATTTTTAAAAAGTAATATATTCTATTGGAATATTTTTTAAATTTATAATGGGCTACGGATTGGTGTTTTACCATTGCAGACCTAGTACATTCTCTGGGAGCTAGTATCTCTTTTTTTTGTGCGGCACCTTCTATTGGAATATTAGCAACCAATAATAAAACTAGACTTTTACGGCTGTTGTTAAACGTGATATATCAATTTTAAATATAATCTGTAGTAGTGAATGTAGTCCAGTAAATGTTTTGTAAATTTTGTTTTGGTGAAACTGTTTATTGTATTCAATTTATCATTTCATCTGCAGTACTGCAATAACGCATACAACGTGACTTTAAAATCTTGTTGTGTATTTCATTTTAAAATATATTTATTTAATGGGCAATTATATGTATATTCTTTGTTTTTGTTTCAATAAATAGTTCCTAACATGAAAGTAATTTAAAATTTAATCAAATTGTTTACCATATTATCACTTAATGTGTGTAAATAATTAAAATAACAACACGATTTTGCTACAACATCAATAAATAAATTTTATGCATAAAACATATTTAAATATTTTTACGTTATTTTACATGTTTTATGAAAAATGATATGTTAAATTATAACTATTTTTTCCAATTAAATCTGCTGAGTATTACTAAGAATTCATCAAACTTTGCCTCTGTTATGTTTTATATAAATATGGTTTATTTTATAATATTAATATAATTTGATACTAAAATACTTTTTTTTAGAAAGGAAAATACATTTCTTTTTTTTAACGACTTGTATTAGGTTCGGGGAAAAGAAATCCCTTATTTTTGAATGAAATTCAAGACATTATTTAACATGCTTCGGATTGTCTGATTTGGGTCAAATATACACCGTTTTGTTGCATAATTTGTTGCCATTTTATGGTAGCTTCATAATGCCTCTCTCATAGAAGTATTGGTCTTTATTGGTGAAGAACTCTAGTAATCGATTTTAACAATCTTCTCTTAATCCCAATTTCTTATCACTCAGATAGTTTTGCAATGCGAAAAAAAGGTGGTAATCACTTAGTGACAGGTCCGGACTATATGGGGGATGCATTAAAACTTCCCAATCAAGGTTTCAGAGTTTCTGGCGAGTCACTACAGAAGTGTGTGGCCTGGCGTTATACTGATGAAACACAACACTTCTTCAGTTGGCTAATTCTGGCCGTTTCTGGTCAATCGCTAGCTTCAAATGGTCTAGTTGTTGACAGTAGAGATCTGAATTTAAGTGTTTGGCCATACAGAAGTGACTCGTAATAAATTATTCCTTTCCAGTCCCACCAAATGCACAGTAGAACCTTCCTGGCCGTTAGTCCTGGTTTGACCACCATTTGAGCTGCTTCACTGCACTTTGACCATGATCGTTTTTGCCCAATATTGTCGTATGTTACCCATTTCTTATCCCCAGTCACCATCCGCTTAAGAAATGGGTCGATTTCATTCCGTATGGCCAAGGCTTCACAGATGGAAATTCGGTCCATCATGTTTTTTGGTGTTAATTGATGTTGCACCCAAACATCGAGCTTCTTTTTGAATCCAACTTTGAGCAAATGGTTTAAAACTATTTTATGGTCGATCTTTAGCTTCTGGGCTATGCTAACATGGCGGTCAATTTCGATTATTTCTGTGATTTTATCGACATTTTCGACGACGGGCCTTCCTGTGCGAGGTGCAACTTTAACATCAAAAATGCCTGAACGGAATTGACGAAACCAAAATTACACATAATTAGCTGTTACAGTATCGGCACCATAAACACCATTCACAATTTCAGCCACCTGGCTTGCATTTTCGCCTTTATCAATGAAAAATTGTAAAATGTACCGAATTTTCTCTTTGTTGACTTCCATATTTAACACCCTGTAACTCACAACTGAATGAACCAAACAAAAAACAGCAAAAGAATTTTTTTAGTATGAAATGTCACCTTCAAAACGAGCATAAATTTTAGATTGTTTGATCGGTACATCACGAGATATCGACACTACTGCCATCTACCGAAAAAATAATGGATTTCTTTTTCCCCAACCTAATATAATTGCAATTTTTCCCTAAAAATTCTTAGGAAATGTTTATAATGAAATAATTAATTTGAGGTAAAACATACATCATTTCAATTTTAATCAAGAAACAAATGTTTACTAAATTTTTTTCCAAGTACAGTAATACCTCGAGCATACGCGATAGGTGAGGCTGAATGATAACCTCGTAAGTCAGAGTATGATTTCACAAATAGATATACAGATAAGTTATTTCTGGTTGCTGCCAGAGACGAAAGAAAATAATAATTTAGAAAATAAAAATATTTCAGAACATCTTAGGTATCACAAATACAAAAACGCTAATCGAAGTTTTTTTTATGTAGAAGATTTCATAAAATTTAACAAAGTAGTCTGACACCACAAATTTCCCTCAAAATTTCCTCGTAGCATACAAATATTTTTTTTAAATTTTATTCCTCGTTTAGTTGAAAAAATACGCTCATCGTTAGAGTATCTTTTCTAAGAAATTTGAAACACTTTTTTTTCAATTAAACTGAGGTCTTTTGTCAAAGTCCCAACCGTCATTTGATCATCTGACTGAACTCAGTTTAAAGACTCAGGTTCTCTTCAATGTCTTGCTCTTTCTCATGCATTTCTATGAGCTCATCCATTGTCAGCTCCTGACTGTGAGAAACCAATAGTTCTTGAGAATCATCACTTTCCACTTCTAAATTTATTTACCTGGCAGGATTGGCAACTTCTTCAATCGCATTAACAACTTCCCCAATTTTTTATTCTGAAACAAAAGACGAATCGACGAGATTTGAAAATTGCGTTAACTCCGGGTTCGCGTAAGTTGAGATATTACTGTACATGTAAATGCTTAAGTTTGTGTTCTCTTATGTATTATTTCATTCCATTCTGTCGATTAATTTTTCCATTTCTGCTAGAATTCTTCATCTGCTCATTCTCCGAAATTTATGTAAATAGGTAAGAATTGAAGAGAATTGCATTTTCTGGTTTCTTTACGAACTTATCTACTATAAAATCTACAGAAATGACGACGTATTAGAAAACAGGCGAGATTTATTGAGACGAGACTGAGTGTCGGAAATATTGTGGTTTCGACATAAGTTGCTGAGGTCGATTGTGATAAGCCAAGTCTTGATTTAGATTAAGTAATATTACAATTTTCACTTTACACACATCTCCTATATTTATATTTATTATATATTGTTTCCTTCAAGTAGATGCTTGCTTCTGTAATCCCTTTCAAGTTGAGAGTGATAAATATTTTTGATGAGTGAAAGAGAGATTGAATTCCTAATGTGAGTTCTCCTGAGTGAACTCTGGATATTTTTCTCAGAAATATTATGAAACATAATACATGGGAGTTGGGTAGCTTTTATCTCTTTTATAATAATAAATGTTATCGAATATTTTCATTGTTTAATATGCATAATTGATAAATCACAAAAAACGCATATAATCTAATAAAGTATTGCTTATTTGAACCGAAAGTTTAACCTTGTAGTAGCGAGAGAAATTTTTTATAACCGTTTTTTTGGGGGGATTTTAACTAAAAATAAACCAAATAAAAATTTTCATTTTAACCATCTCAAAATCTCAATTGTACTTTTAAATAAAATTCTCTTATTTTCAAGCCCTGTAAAATCCTTTTATCAGTTTGGGAGTAAAATTTTATCATTTTATGAATGAAATTCCCAACTCAAACCTATTCTTTTGAGCAATTTTTTTTCTGAACAGTTATTTCTTTAGATAATCGTTCTTCAATTTATGTGAAACAAATTATAATTTTTAATAATTCATAATTGATTTCAATTTTGTATCACAACATGAAGGAAATTTTTTTCTGATAAGTATAATAATCAGCTTAGTTACAATTAATATCGCTTTACAGCTTCACAAGAACTATCCCCTGTCAGATAACGGGGATGGCACTTGAATTACGAACTCATTCTACTTCTACATCACATCACAGAAGAATTTTAAGAATCAGTTTTCTTAAGCAAGGAGCAGCCTTCATTATTTCATATAACAAGTGCTGACAGAAATGTAGACTCATACTCATGAATTGATAAAACTAATAATTTTAATCGTTTTTTTTTACTGCCCCCTGAAATTTCTAAAAATTTAGTGAGTCAGAAACAATAATAAATCAATTGTGTAAAGCAATTAACAAAATTATTTTTAATATTGTATCTTGTAGAGTGACCTTTCTTGTATGATGATAAATTCTTAAATTTTAAATTTTTAACTGATATCAGTTAGTGTATATATTTCTGATAACACCTTAGTTTTATCTACTCGAAACACACATTTATATTGTATTTGAAATTATATTCAAAAAATTGTTAAAGTTCCTACAGCTTATTGCCGTGGTTCTTAAACTTTTAATCGCCACGTCCTCCCTTTATGCATTACCCTGACACGACGGACCCCCAAAATTTTGAACATCCATGCCTGACTCCCAATGCATGGTTGAATGATTTAAAAGTTCCTAAGATTGTCCCCTTGCTACTTATACAAACTTTTTAAACATTTCTTTTATTTCCTTTTTTTTTTCGTTTAAGAAAACAACAAACATCTCATTGAAAATATCATAAAATACTAATTTTAAATAAATAAATATAATAAACAATATTAATTAAAATTCTTAATGAGAAAGATGGTGCTGAATTTCTTTTATAAGTGCTGTTATATCAGGTGCAATATTTGAAATCTGCAGTCTCAATTCCGGTTCTACATTTTCACAAGACGCGCGCGTTTTCTGTATTTATTTTTAAGATAAAGAATTCAATTAGGAAATCGAGAAGGATGCAATCGTTATCGTATTTGCATTACAAATTCAGTTCTTAATTTCTACTATTTTTTTAAAAATATTATGTTGTAGTAATGGCTATGTAGTTACAAACAATAAGAAAATGAATATTCTAATCAAAATATATGTAGAGTTATGTATATGTATCAAAATATATGTAGAGTTTTTCACTGGGCAATCGAAAGATCTAGTCTAGGTTGGTCAATTTTTCTATGAGGCCTTTCGAAGACTTTAAAAGAAAGAAATCTTAACATTAATCGAGAGACCTTCGCAGGCCCCCTAGATAAGCGCTAGGGACCCTGAGGAGTTCGTGGATCACAGTGTAAGAGCCTCTAGCCTATGGCAAAATTATAAGACCACAAAGCTTGTTAGTATTTATATAATAAATAAGGCTTTGTGTAACTTATCTAAATTAGTGCTTTGAATTTTGAATAAAATTCAAAACACTCCGTGTCACTGTGAATGAAGTTTCATTAAAAATGTAACTACTTATATGGTATCAATTCAATTTGAAAAAATATGACAACAATATAACATGAAAAAAAAATCTATTTCAAAATTATAAGACTAAATGCGAGAAAATAATGTTATAATAAATTTAGATGTTTCTTCATCATTTTTTTTTCTTTATATCTTCAATATACAGGATTTGGCATCGAGTTAATCGTATTTTTAAGGACAGATTCTGGAATCTAGTCTCCTTTTTTCATATTGGCTACATCCAGTTTATGTGCTGAATGATACAGTTTGTTTCTGCATACTTTGCAAATTGTTGTTTGTTGTATATATTGGTCTTTTATGATATTTAAATGAGGACACATCTTTCTTTTTTTTGCCAAAATTTAACACTAATATATATTTTTTTAATTTAAATTAATTTTTTGTTGGTTAGATGTATGACTGATAGATGACTGTTTATTCGTCCCAACTAAATATAACATGAATAATAATACTTCTACATAACTTCCGTCAGAGTTTGTTTTGCCATCAACATTTTGTGGATTACATTTTCCTGTTTGCAAGAAAGAGCTTCATACCATAATTCTACGCCTCTAATCTACCTATCAGCTTGCTGTAAAACTCTCGAGAACTATATAAAATTTTTCTCGCTTCCCCCCTTCCAAGATTTTTCAACTACAGGGGTCAGCAACCTATGGCACGTGGTACAATTCTTACTGGCCCTCTGTACTGCTCTACAAATTTGTCAATGTTAGAGTGAATGGAAGTTGATATATTTGTAATAGACCTTATTTGACAAACATCTTCAGAATTATGGACATTTAGGGCATTACGAAAAAATCAGAAAGATAACTAAAGATAAATGTATAGAGCAATTTAGTAAATTTTTTAATGTCATTTCTAGAGAGATTTAATTGTTTGGAGAGAGAACATTGCTCTACTCTGCTTTCCACTTTTGGTTCTATAAATGTAAGTAAAAAAAGTCTTTCCTGAAATGAAAAATATTTCGAGTTCTCAAAGAAATGGTTTACCAACTGAATGCTCAAAATCATGTCAAATCGAAAGTCACGAATTGTATCCCTGATTTTGTGATATAAAAGTAGAGTGGGGGGTTCACTACGGGCAGGCATTAGCATTAGGTTGGCATTAAAATTTGTGTATTTTTCTTTTTATTTAACTATAATGAAGGGAAATATATTTATATATTATATATTTTCTATTTCTTAATTCAAAAAATATGTTTAAAAATACATAATGTATGCACAATTTTAGTATTCTGTTTTGGTTGAAGAAAGGCTTATATTTTTTTTATGCTGTTTTTTTTTATGTTAACAAATATCTTTAAAGGATGCAAAATTAATATATAATAAAACGTAAATCTATATTGTTGACCTCAATTTTCTAAATCTGCATGCATTATTGCGAGGAAATCGAATTGTTTCAGAAATGTCCTACTATGTGGCACACTGAATCATACTGGTAGATTGATATGGCACGCCACAGCTAAAAGGTTGCCGACCCCTGTTCTACCATATACAATTCCAGGGTTGATATTCTTTGCTCATTTTAAACGAGCTTTGATGTTTATGTTTTCGTGATTTTCTTCTTCGCTTCCAAAATTTGTCTTCAAATATCAACATAAACGCTTGTTTATTTGTTTTCTGTGCAATTTTACGAATTTACTAGTATTTTTCACAACCATATTTGGTCTATTATTCCGTGCGGATAATTTCTATTTACCTTCCGATCTGATCTGCATCCTATACTTCTCTTTTTTTACCCAAACAATTATGAATAGCAATTTTATAAAACGAATAACAAACGGGTTCATTATTTGTAACGACATACACAACACCTCATGCTAGTATAATTATACTTTTTCAAAATAAAAAAAAATAAAATAAAAAACCAGGAGATATGCTCTTTTTCAGCATTTTTTAAAATGGCTAATTAAATATTTAGCATAATCAAAAACTCATGGAGTGAAATAGAAAGCTGAAATGTAAAAGAATAACAGCCGTAAATAAGACTTAAACTAACTGAAATCTTTCAGATTGTCATAAGGCTTGCTTCGCTTAATTTGAAAGATCGAAATTAAGACTTAAAAATAAAAATTTACGCATAAAAAACTTTTATTATTAAGATCGCATTTAGACTTCTACAACGAATTCAATAGCAGATTATTATAATACACTATTCCTTTATCTTTGAAATGATGCTTTCCTTTCCTTTGTATATTGAGTACTATTTCATGCTTCTTATACTTTCTTACATGAAGCTAAAATTCCATTTTGCATTCAAGTGAAAAAATTGTACAGTCATTGAAGATTTTTAAATTTAAGAAATTCATTATTATTAATCACTTTAAACTTTATAATTGTTGTACTAAAATGTATATTATCGATAACATGTTTTTTGTACACATTCAATTGTTTTCAGTGCCTTTACAGTATTTTTATTATCATAACGCAAGAATAATCTTTATAGAAATGAGATTTATACTGAGTATTTTGCCATTTCACTAAATGAAAATGAATATATTTACTTATATAAATATTCCATAGTAAAACAGAATTAGAACTATTTTATATAATTCTTAATAAAAATGATCTAGATTATTTGACAAGTATAACATATTTTTATATCTTTTTTAAAAATATATTTGCTTGAGTTACTTTGTGTATAATGTCCATCATTCAAAAATATAACTTCTATAACCACCTTTTGTTTAAAAAAAAAATCTATGGTTTTTATCTTAAAAAGAGCAATCTATTTTAGAGAATCATACGAGTGAATTAGAATCCTACTAAGAAGACAAAATATGTTTTGATATTTTAAATGTGTAAAAAACTGGCACACGAATAAGCTTTTTAAAAAATTGAAGATTTAGTATTCTTGTTGTACACACAAATAGCAATGTGGGCACAGATGGATAATTGTCAGTTATTCGTATCAAAATTTTAAGAGAAAAATAAATGCTAACAAAAAATATCTTCACATAATAAAAATACAAAAAGTAAAAAAAAAAAATGGAGTTTTTAAGAGTTTTATTCATTCTTGAATATTATTAAAAGATTACGATTTATTACAAAGAAAGTCCTAAGTCCTCATAAAAAGCGTGAAATGTGACTTAAAAAGATGTTATAAACTTCAAAGGGTTTCCTTCGAATATTTTCTGATTTAAGTATTTACAATCTGAAATGTGAGAAACTCTAAAAAAATATATACTTTTATATTTTATCTTCTTTTTTTAATAAAGTTCACAACTTACATTTTTTCTGACATTAACAAGTTGTGACAATAATTATTTCAATATTCTGTAGTTTAAACTACGTTTTTAAATATTTTTATGCTCCTTATACATTTTTCCACGGCACAGGGCCGGGGTTCAAACCCCGGGCTTGGAAAGGTCGACTCAAGCATTCATCCTTTCAGTGGGTTGATAAATGAGTACCAAGCTTACTTGGGAACTAAACACTGGGGATTTCGCATCAGACTGACCACCTGACCGGAACATCTGCTCATGTACCTCAGTGCCCAAGGTCATGAAAACTGAGATGAGCACAGTAGGCCTTGGTCCTCATGGGATGTTCGCCACTGAGTTTTGTTCAGTATAGTATACACTTTTAGGATTTTACAATTTTAAAAATTCTTTTATTGTAATTAATTCTTGGATAATATGTTAAAGATTCCCACTTTATTTTGTTTTGTACGTTGTTTTAATTGAACTTAAAGATTACTTCTATTTTTATAGCTATTTTTTCCTCTTATATTCACAAATTTTATATTTTCTTATTGTGCGAACGATTTATAAATTCATAAATCGGTCTATTCAATCATTCATTTTTTTTGCTATTGAAGATCCATTTTCCACTGCATTTCACATTTTAAAAATTAAGATTCATGTTTATTTTAAATATTATTTCCTTTCAACAATATTGAAATTTTTGTCGTATGTCTTAGAGGAGGAAATTCGCAATTTTCCAAAAAAAGCATTGCGAATTCTACAAAAATTTTTTCATTATGATCTTTTAATGTCTAAAATTACCCTTTTCATTTTTTATATGTTTTAAATTTAATTTAATATTTCGCTATGCACAATTTAATTTTTACTTCATATTATTTTCAAGGTATTTTTGAAATTATGTGAACCTCTTTTAAGAGTGTTGGCAAAAACACTGGGAAGGAATCCTTTATATATTCCAAATATTTCTTACCATTATTTCTTAAGAATTATCAGTACTATAAAACGCTTTATTATTATTTTTTTTTCTTTACTGTTTGTAAAATTTTAGGAATTTTGTTACCATTGTAAGACTTTTTTTGCTTTTAAACATGACATTTTAGGAAAAATAAATTTTTGAAAATTAGAAAACTTTGCAATGGGAGAATCTTCTAATTAAATATTTTCGAGTTGCCTGTTTAAGCATTTTTTCTTCAAAAATAAATTGGTAAAATGAGAAAAGAAACTTATAGAAGCTTAAATTTTTCATATTGAGGAGAACGAATTTTAATTTAGCGGATTAGAAAAAATTCCTGTAAATAATAAGAATGTAAAAGATGTTGAGAACAAATTTTATGTCTTAGTAAGCTATTCAATTAAGGAATAAAACAATTTCACATTTAAAAATTCATCATTGATATTATGTTGTATCTTTTCTTGCAAAATGTTACTAAAAGCGCTGATTTAACAAACTATATCAAAAATTCTGTGTGATGCTTCATATTAATTTAATAACGGAAAAAGTTTATTATATATGTTTCCCTATTTCAAAAAACTATGTTTCTGAAGAAAAAAAATTATAACGATTTCTTAAAAACTGTTGTCTTTACTTTAACTTTGGTTTAAAATCTAATTGCAAAGTAAAAAAAAAGTGAAAATAGCATAAATGAGTTATTTGACCCCCTGGAAGAAAAAAAAAACCCTCTTACTCAATTTCCAACCATTATGATGCCAAAGAAAAAAAATGAACACTTGCTTAATAGAAATATTTCCTGAGAAGTGGCATGCAACCAGACGACAAGATGATGCATGTAATCATGGTCGCTGAGTTTCGAATTCCGAATTATTCACTCGTCTGCTTCCATCATGTAGCAGAAAGCTTATTCTTACGTTTGAGAAAAAAGTCCTTGCCAAGTACCTTCTATTCCTGTTCCATCAAGAACAAGACACTTTTTTTTTTACCTGGTGAATAACCAACTCCCCCAGCGAAAACATCTAACTCAATCCTTTTACCATTTAGTCTTTCCTTAGCAATTAGCGCATTGAGTTTTGTGTTCTTCGCACCTACATTCGAAAATATTCTTCATTGGTTGCATCACAGCTACATGAGTTAATTTTTTTACGCAGCTTTCGGCTTTTGTATTTAAAATTGCAAAACAAGCACTGCACTTGACATAATAATGGATAATCACATTTTTATTTAATGTGAAAAGAAAACATTGGCTTTAGCTGCTCGATTGTGTGCATAAAACAGTGTATTTTTTTAAAGTTGGTGGGTGTTTCTATTGTTTTCATCGCATTGAGGAACAGAAAATTTGCATCTTGTTCTTTTTATGCATCTTCACTGGATACAGAAATGTACGATCTTGTTTTGCTGTGAGGAAATCCCATTATATATCCTAGTATTTTATTAAAGTGTATATTTACGGCGTAAAAAAAGATTGCGTGTATTTTCTGGTTGAAGAAACATAGATATTTGTTTCTAACTAATGTAGTGTAGAATTCAAGTATATTTTATGTGATAAACGGTATTAAGAGTTCTCCATTAATAGAACAACAATTTGGGAAATATATTAAGTTCGAAGAAATACCAATGAGTAATAATATAGAGAAATTAGGCAATCTTACTGTGAAAACAGAGGTAGTGGACGATGAAGGGACTTCCAAAAAGGTTCGTAACTCGTTCTGTGGATCAGAAAGTTTACCATGATATTGTGTCTTTTATATTTATTAACTTACTTTAGTTTAGTATTATAATATACTATTTATATAACTTTTATGATTACATAATTACAATAATTGATTACTAAATTATAATGCAATGAATTTGCAACGCCACAACATTTGCTAAGATAAGATACTTTTGTGAGAAATTTTTAATAAGTTCTTATTGAGAAAAATTTCTCCCGATTCTAAAATTTTCTTTTATAGAGCTAACTCTGTATAAAGCAAAACACAAAATTTAATTGTATTGAAATTGTTGTACATAATTCTAAGTGTCACTGTTAAAAAACGGAATATTAATTATCTGGATAGATATTTCCATCTGGAAAAGTAATAAATGGAAGAAATTTTTAGTCTCTAAATTAAAAATTTCTATACCATGAATCTCTTAGAAACTCTTAATGATCCGCATTACTATTGTGTGTAAGAAATTTATTCTCAATAATCGTGACTGCACTTTCTGCTCAGAGAAGTTTGTCTTAACTTTGATTTTTATAATATTAATAATTCTTCGCGCAAAATATTTCAAATAATTATTAAGTTACTCCCCATTTCAAAACATAAGTACTTATAATGTTATTTATTTTAATTAATCTTTTGGATAATCAACATTTTAAAAATTTTATAAGTAATAAATTGTATTAGAAAAAATTTACTGTGCTCTGTAAAGAAAATATTATTAAACTTTAATGTATTTATTTTTAATCATACTCTACAATTGTTTTGTTTTTATTAGAAGTTTCCACAATCGTAATCAAAATTTATTTTTAGTTTTCTTAAAATACAAAATTTTACACTATTAATATTATATTTTTAGACTGCATTTTCAAGTAAATTTTTATTTTTTCTTAAATAAGAATGAAATTATCAGAGGTAAAATATATTTGATCTTTATTACTAAGAAAGGTTTCATTAGTTTTTTCATAGCAAAGAATATATTATACAATAAAATTAAGTAATATTAGAGTGAAATATTTTTTGAATTTACCATATTACCAATTAAAATTTATTTTGTTTTATTTTTTAGAATGCGCACAAAGGATTATCGGAATCACAGATAAGTGGTAAGTAATTATTTTATTTTGTTTCAAAAATATTTGTTATGTGATATAAAATCATTTTTTATTATTAAACTTATTTAAATGTATCTATGTTTGAATAAAAATTTAAAGGGGAATTTTAATCTTATATTTTCTTTTCATAAACTTTTTTTCTTGTTTCATAATTTTAAACGTTTTGGCTTATTACACATACATACAAGATTTCTTTAACTTACCTCTAATGTACTGAAATTTTCTTAGCAAGAAAAAAAAAATTAAGATAATTTATTTAAATTTTAATTTATAACGAGAGAAAAAATATATATTCAAAACAGTCAGGTAAAAGAATTTTAAGCAATCTCTTCTGAGTTTTGTTTTACTGTTGCCACTAAAAACACTGTCTCATTAATTTTTTAACGTAAAATAACATTGTCACTATAGTCAAATATTCTAAAAAATTATCAGATTTCTTATAAGCTTTTCGAGATAAGCTATACGAGCATATGTAACAAAATTTTGAATTAGTATTCATTATTTTGTGTAACGTATACTACTGTTCATAATGAATGTTATTGTTAATAGTGTAATTTTCCGCTTCGCTTTTTGAGTATTGTATTTTAATAACGTTAAAATACAATAATACGTTTAGATTCAGCATTTAGTAAAATTTAAAAACTGAATTAGAATAAAAGTTAGGAGCTTTCGATTTAAATTCTGCTAAATAATTTTGTTACTTCAGATGCAGCAGCAGAAATTTTATAAACTTAAATTTTTGTTTCTAAAGAACTGCATAACTCAAATAGTAGGTTGAATAATCAGCAACTATTTAAATATTTTTTTTCTATAATCACACAAAGAAAAGTTGAACAAAAAGTTAAAAACCTAAGCATTAAAACAATATGTTTAATTTTTTTTTCCAGAGAGATTAATACAAAATATAAGAGCATACAAATGTATGAAAAAAATCATCTAGAGTTAATACGTATTAAAATGCAAGGAAAAACATACAAGAAAACACAAATGAACGTCTTACAAATTGTTAAAAAAGAAATTTGAAATAAGATAGCAATAAAACATGAAATTTTAGATAAATAAACACTTTAAATTGACCCAGTAAATTATTGGTAATGTTTTAAAGAAAAGACGCATTGTGGAAGCGCATACAGGCTACTGACCGGTATTCACTGCTTATCGTTACGTAGTCCTGACAAAGATAACTTGCTTATAAATTGAAATAATGATCTCAGAGATAGGAAATTGGAGCATTGAAAAATACAGGATAAACAAAGGATAAAAAACAAAAATAATATATAAATGTTGATACAATGGTTACATTCTTGCAATCTCCTGATAACTGTTTAATTAAAAAAAAATACGGAATTTATTTGATATAAAGAATACCGAATTTTTCTGATGTACCCTTTTGCTACCCAATAACAACAAAAGAAGTTTCATTTGAACCAATAATGCGCACATAAATATCTTTTTAAATTTTCATCAAACTTATATCTTTTGTATTTTATTTTTTCTAAAACAAGAATTACAACTTTTATATACACAGGCACAAAATCTTCCCCGGGAACTTTTCAAAATTGAAAGTATTAGGGGCAATTTCACAGATAGAAACATTTCTCGTTATTTTTACATTTTCTGGCAGAATTACAGTGTATGTTTTTATTTTTCGTTAATGCACTCAAAAATGTAAAAAATTTTAAGTAATTTAATCCCGAATTATCCAGGTAAAGTTAAAGTATATATATGATTGTTATATATTAAAAAAGTAAATTAATAGTAAAAGATTTGGTTTGATTTATAAAGTAGTCAAGTAAGATTACATTATCGCTTACATTTTTCTGTAAAGAATTTAATACCAGATTTAGGATACGTTGTGTAACTACTTTTTAAATGAAATTATTAATGAAGATTCTAGGAGGGAGAAAGCGAGTTATGATTGTCCTCCCAAGAGAATGTAGGCTTAAGAGAGAGGTCTGGAAATCTGTCTAACTAGAGCCTATCCTACGGATATTCTCCTTTTCCAGAAATTCATCAAATAAATGATGAAATTCATCAGATGCAGACAAGGAGAGGGAGAGGGGAGGGGTTCATTCATAAAAATTAAATCGAAATAAAAAATGAATCCGTGAAAAGATTAACATAGGGCTGCATGATTCCCCTTAGTTACCTCTCAGCAGCCACTAAGCATAAGTCAGACATAAATGATGTCTTCCCAGACCAGGCGTCGGCAAACAACAGCTCTTTGCATAGATCGTTACGGCCTTTGATTTCATCATTTATGTTTCATTAGAAAATATGATTATGTGTCTATAAAAATATTTTTCCTTCATGATTATAAAATGACAAAATATATCTGTACTTGCATATACTACATTTAAACATTTGACTGGCTATAAAACACTTACTGTTTCGTAAAAAAAATTTTTTTTGTAAACAAAGATTATTGAGAATCAGTGAAAATATTAGAATA
The DNA here is from genome assembly GCA_019973955.1 of Trichonephila inaurata madagascariensis. NCBI lineage: Eukaryota > Metazoa > Arthropoda > Arachnida > Araneae > Nephilidae > Trichonephila > Trichonephila inaurata. The sequence continues at coordinate 22,711 of BMAV01014236.1, read as the reverse complement.
ATTTCTAAAACATTAAAAGTCCAATTTATTGATAAAAAATTTCATCATGGGATGACAGCCCTCAAATCGACTTCCAACAACGTTTGCTGATTTGCATGCATGAGCTCGAAAGTACTCCTAAATACACTAGAGATACAATTAAACTCCCAACAGAAGAGACAAAAGCATGAGGAAAGGGAAAAAAATACTGTTGAAATGACCTCTTTACATGCGAAAATAATCAAAATCAATTTCAATTATTAGTGTTAATATGGATATTTTTTTCACGAAGTTTGAAAGCTTAATTCTCAATATTATGATATTTTGACTCTGGATGTTTTTTGAATGAGCCATCGAAATAAAAATATCTTCGATACTTTTTGAAGGAATAGAAAATGTTACTTTATATGAAACTTCGTTTTAATGTTATAAAAATGTTACTTGTGGAGCTTTACAGTCTCGATCGTGACCGCAGCCGAAGGTCCTCCTCTCTCCTGCGAACGCGTATGCAAGTAAATGGCTCTTTGAAATCTCGGTTATCTTGTTTCACTTTCTACTTGGCTCTTCTATCTCGAAAGTTCGCCGACCACTGCCTTAGATCATCAGACTTCACTTTTATACTAATCTCTTTCTCGAATATTAGAGGACATATACTAAACTCAGTGGCGCAACAGCCCATAAGGTCTAAGGTTTCCTTTGCCCGTCTCAGTTTTCATGACCTTGGGAACTGAGGCACACGAGTAGATGTTCCGGTCAGGTGGTAAATCTAATGTGAAAACCCTAGTGTTTTGTTTCCAAGCAAGCTTAATACTCATTTATTGACCCACTGAAGGGATTAAAGGCTGAGTCGACCTTGTTCAGCCTAGAGTTTGAACCCCGGATCTGTGGCATGGAAGCGGGATACGCTACCACTCAGCCACTGGTCTTGGAGGACATATAGCTGGTCCTTAATACCCTCCAAATGGAGGTTTGTAGGTAATCAGTCACTAATATGAATCCCTTCTCTCATCAATTAATAGAACAATTGTAGTTGTCTCCTCCAAAGCAAAGCATAAGTTTTGCTAACTGAGCTGACAAAGCTAACTGTAAGTGTTAAGTACTCATAGGGCTGATTCAAACCCGACATATCATTAGAAAAAGTCGAAATGATACAAAACACCACAAATAAGCTCAGACGCAAACAATTAGCTACCACTAAATTTATTAATTTTTCGACAAACAGAAAATATCAAGAAGGAAGATCAATTTAACTATTCAATTCTAAATAATCAAAATGCCCTTATCTGCCTGCACCAAAATAATCGAAACCTCTAAAACCGAAATCCTCCTATGAAATAAGAATGGTTCTCACAGTAACAACCGAATAAAATTCGAAACAAAATGAAAGCTGATTGGACGATTGTACTATGTGATTTAATAGTAGATAAGGTTTAGGAAAATATTTGCTATCAAGCTGATAGAATCGATATTGCATAAATCTCTTAACCACCCATATACCTTAATTTATATACTGTAACTCATATAGATATCACGTTCCCACAGTAAAAATGTTACAGTTAAACTTTCAAAAATTCTTTAAAGAAAACAAGCCCAAGTTAGTTCTAGAAGAAAAACCTCTTAAAATTGCCCTTTATGTGGTCTTTCCCTAATCCCTGCTCCCATACTGAGATTCTCTATAATACTAAAAGGGCTCTTTTACGTGCAGTAGTGAGAAAAACGAAAATGGCAGGTCTTATAAGCAGACCTTTCTCATATAACTTTCTGGAAGCAATAGTATTTTAAATTTGTATTTTTATAGCAAATGACGAGTGTTGATAAATTGATATATTGTTACACCGTACAATTAGGGACAAATGTCTGTCTTCAGTCTGTTGGATGATTTTGCTCAGTTCTTCTCTTAAGGCTATCTTCGGCTAATGTTAAAGAACAGGGGCCAAATCCGGAATATTTTTCAGATATAAAAGTACTCTCACACACAAACATTAAAATTATATTCTGGCTAGATTATCCTGTAGAGAAACACTTATTTTATCATACTACTCATTTTTGTACAACCTCTGACACATTTTTTCTTTTATAAAATGTGTTTTGCATTTTTTTCCCTATACAGTAATGCTAAATGAGCTATCCCTTCACATGTTAAAAGGAAAAACTAATTATTTATTAAATATTTTGAAATTTTAAAAACACTATACTATAAACAAATGCATGAGCTACAATGTCACAAATTTTTATAAAAATTGAGGCATATTTTCTGTCCGAAAATGTGCTCCACGTCAAGTTCATGCTCTTGTACATATGGCGAAAACAGCCTTAAAGGATCATTAAACTGTCTCCTTAAACTATACACAACGCCGGATGTTTCATTAAAGTCTTTTGCTAATTGTCCTTGTGAATGCTATGCCTTAAGTCTCCCGACGATCTACCGTTTGATTCTATCATCAAAACATTGGTATTTACTTTTTTAACTATTTGTTTTTGTATTACGCGGTATATTAAAAAAACCATCATGAAAGCCATCGTGGTGTGCGAATAAATGAGGCGCAGTAACTAAGAAGTGTTTTTTAAGGCATTATTATTCAAAGATTGAGCCTACGTTACGTGTATGGTTACATGATCGACATTAAAAAATCGGATCTTTGTTTTGGGAGTATCTGTACGACTAAATACACAAACTCTCTTAGTTTTGAATACCAGTGTGTACAATGTTTTTCTTTTTCTTCTAACGAAAAAAAATCGTTTTTGCTTAAAATTTAAAAAATAGGTATTAATACACTTCCAAAAATAAAATTAGTAAAAATTTCCCTTCTGATTGACTGTAACATTAAAAAGATTGGCAGGATATGAAATCCATTTTGACATCTGTTAAGGCTTATGACTAAATTCTAAAAATATATTTTACTTCCTTCGATCCTTTCTACTAAAAAGATCTGCCCCATCTGATAAAATTCGTACCAAATTACATAAACAATTCGTAAAAATAGAGATCATCCCATTTTAAAACATATTTCATTAGAAGTTTCAAATTATTTTCTTTGAATGTAGATAACAATTAACTCAGTGATACATTTGAAAGGATTACATTTCTTCTGAACATCCGTGATGTTATGTCGACAGCAAAGTAAGCAAACACAGTTTCTTCAATCATTAATTTAAACAAGTAGAAGCAACGAAGGGATATATTTAGTAGTTCCGTAAGGGTCAGGAAGTGATTTTTAACCTCATACTTTACAGAAAGAAATTTTGAATGAAATCCAAAATAGTGGCTGAAGAAAAAAATGAAAATAACACAACATAAAAAAAGGGTTATTTTTCTTGAATTTTGTATTTAAAACTAGCTTGAAAGCTTATGTACTTAGTTTGAAGTTTATAAACAGAAAAAAAAAAAAAAAGACAGAGACCAAATCGAAATTAAGTCGAAATCCATGGCATTTGTTTGGTAACAGTAATAATAAAAATATGGTATTGATATCATAAATCATAATTTTACTATATAAATGAAATCGTAAGTTAACAAAATGAAAAGAAAATTAAAACGAGAAATTTCTAGTCAAAGTAAAAAGTGTATTGAAGTGGAAAAAAAAAGAATAAAATTTGATCTGTCAAAATGCTATTTGAAGCCTAAGAACAAAATGCAGAATTACATTGAGGTGATTGTACTAGACTTCCGACTTTACGGCTTGGTTGGCTATTACGGAAATATTCAAAAAGTAAAATTAGAACGACAATATGCGATTTAAGATGGCTGGGTGGTGTAGTTGGTTTGGAGCTGGCCTTGTACACCCAAGTTTTTGGGTTTTTCCCCTGGTTAAGTTGATGGATTTTAATGATGCAAAAAAAATTGCCAGCACCCATGTCGTATGATTATGTGGTACGTTAAAGATGTCTAGAGTGCCAATTTGGCTTGAGTGCTGTTAGAAAATTTAAACTCCTTGTGCAGTTTCACATCGTCAGAGCTCTGGTGCCTATTTCTGGGCAGGAAATTTGGTGTCAAAACTACATTGGGGCAATTGGTATCCACCTATATGATGCCATAATAAAAAGTGATACCAGCTCTCGGGGAATGTACTAGGTCTGCAATAGTAATTATTAACACGCACCCCCATTTGAAAGAAAGATATACGATTTAAAGAAGAAATAAATCTTGTAAAGAATTGAAAAATATTAGAATTTTGTAAACCTAATGCAGAACATGGTAGTCACAAAGCCTAAGAAGTTAAAGCATGATTTATAAGAAACCTCATCACTACAAATACGTAGACTCCATAGCATAACTATAATAACGCAAACAAATATACGCGTTGAAGAATATAAAATTCAAGAATTAAATCACATCTTGGGTGCATATCAAAAAGCAATCTTCAAGGAACTGAAACATAGTGCTTAAATACTCCTCAAGCAATATGCTACAAAATATTGAACAACATAAGCGATACAGTTAACATTTCTTCATCTTCAAACACAGATAATTTATTAATTTTCTATTTAGATAAAAAAAAAAATTTCCTCGTGAATCCTTAGATATCTAATTATTCACGGGAAATACACACAGTTGGACATCCCTTTTACAAACCTCTATTTAGCGAATTTTTCTATTTTGTGAACTTTTTCCAGGAACTAAGAACATTTTACTATTTTCTTCGTAAAATAAACTCCAAATAGCGAAGTGGATTTTCTATTTAATAAGCATTTTCTCTTGTGATTCGATTCCTTTTCTTGCTATTTTAAAAATATGTCTAGATATTTCTAATTATTCTCTTTTTTCACACATTTTATGGTGATCCATAGCCTTGAACTGATTTTACCTTGTGCCTAACTCACCTAGAAAAATAAAATTGTCATAGTTTTTCAAATCAGAAACTAAAATAAAATTAACATATTTTATCAATAATTAAATTTACAGACGCATGCATGCTTAAATTTACTGGTTATAAAATAATGTATGTTGAAAATTCTTGTAGGCTTAAAATTAGAGAGAAAATGTCATTAAAATTCATTAGTTTTAATATAAATTATTTTTTAAAGTTAGGCAGTGTTTTTTTTTTCATTGTTTTCCTTGCGGATTTATTTTTTATGCGCAAAATTTATAAAATAAATAGACATTAATTTACATAATAAAGTGTTGAAAATTTTTTTTTAATATGTAGTGTTCGTGAATTTAAAATGTGTTTTATGTGGCTTTTTTTTTTTCAGTTTTCCTCATACCGAACTTTTTAATCGGATTCAGCGACTTCGTTGAATATAGGCCCGACTGTATATATATATATATATATATATATAGTGTGTGTGTGAGCGTATCTATAAATCAAAGAAATGATGGATAGATTAAATATCTTTCAAATCAGACGGATTTTATGTAAATTAATTACCATATTTCTAATTTAAATCAAAGATATCAATAAAAGTATAGCAAAGTTGTATCGGTCAATGTTAAGACGTCACAGTAATATAATAGCAAAATATTAGTCTTAGAAATTAAGATAGTAAGGTGAAACGTAGTTTTAAGGCCAGCCAACCTCCTCCGATATTTTCCTATACCACTGAATTGAAATGAAGAGGATGATACAAATACTCTGAGTTTAGTATTACAATACTAAGTAACGAATACTTAAAATATACTATAAATTATTTTCTGAGACTAAATACCATGAAAAAATAACATTAATTTACCAATATAAAATGTATTTGAAAAATAAAATTTTATATGTTTATTTATTTTTACACATTTTTCACAATAATAAATTATCATACCTTATAAAATAGGTACATCTGATTTTCTCCGTGATATCAGATCTCTACTCTTGTTTACATATTAGATTGTTCGAAAAGGTTAAAAATTTCTGCGAATAGTTTGAATAATTTATTATTATTTGTATTCCGATGATATAAATGTACGATTGTGTTATGTTCTGAATCCGTAATTAACTTAAAAATAGTCATAGCTTTATCGAATGCGTTCTATTTTAAACGATCTAAAGCTTCAGGTATAGAGACAAACGCTTGTTTATTTTTGACTTACAAATACAGAAAAGCTGTGTGTTTTTAGAGGTGATATAATGATGTTTTTGGAACGGTTGTCTATTTCTAGAGCTTCAGCCTACAATTTTTTTTCCCTTTTTTTTTCAGAAGCCATCACCTGGGAAACTTTCATTTTGTGCCAAAAAATTACGGTTTTTAAAAGTGATCTGTTACCAAACATTCGAACAGTGTCGAGGAAGCTCTCCTAATTGTCGCTCAATCTAAAATATGTTGAATAAAAGCGTGCTAATTGAAACAAATTACAGTTGGAGCAATACAACACACGCAATAAAAATGCTTAGACACGTGATCAGTTTTAATTCCTGTTTAAAAACGATAGAAGTGATAAACCAATATTAGAAATGATGAGTAAAATAAGATTTTTTTTTTATTAAAAAGGAATTCGTTTCTATCTGATAGAATCAAATTTATAGTTAACTCGAAACCACAAATTATAACAAATTACTTATATCAAATTTCAATCTATTTGCCCATTCATTTAATAAAGATGACAAAGTTATGATAGTAAAAATATTCTTTCATCAACTTGTTTAAAGAAAATAATTTTGTATAAAAAATTTTTTTAACGAAAATTACAATATCTTTCATCATTTAAAAATATAAAATAGGCAAATATATATTAATTAAAAGTTTGCAAAACTTTAATTTATCTTAATCGAATTTAATTTTATAATGGGGGAAAGGTATTATGGAATGGACATGAAAGGCCATAAATATGGCAATTATTTTGAAACTATGAGAAGTGATTATACTTTCCTGATACTTTTTTAATAGAAAATACTTAAGTCAACGGGACTAAATTATTTTGATAAGTACATGCACTTACATACTTTCAGAAATTTTAACTTACTCTGATAATGGGGGCGGGGGGATTAAAGTAAGGGTAATAAAAATGTACAGTTTCAGAAATTCTGATAAACTCTCAAACTTTTTTAACCATGGTGTGAAAGACCAAAGTATCTTTCTATACGATCCTATACCAATATTGTTTTGGTTTATTATTACTATAAAATTTAAAAATAAAATATTACTAATTATTGAACGTAGAAAATACTTAAAATAAAATACTGAAATTACATGGGTTATAAGATCCTGAAGATGAAACTTTTGGTTGGGTTATATTTAAAATATCCAATATTTCAATTGCAAAGTATTTGCTCAAAGTTCCGAAAATGTTACTAGAATCAGAAATGTATATTTAATAACAAGAAAGCAATGCATATTTATTTCTTAGCTTTAATAAATACTAACCAATATAGTAAATGCAATTATTTTCCATTTCAAGCACTTATTTTACAGTAAAATTTTGTAGAACATTATCTTCATATTATTTTTAATTAGAGATATTTATTGGGGTTTTTTTCAAAATCAAATCAATAGTTTATCAAGCATTATTTATTGTTTGCATAAGATATAATATTAACGGTGTAGAAACCTATTTATTGTATAACATTTTCATCGCTACAAATATAATTTAAAACAGCTCATTTTTCTATGCAGGCTTAACTACAACTACAAAATGATTTTGAGAGAAGATTCTTATTTATTTTTACCACTCTAGATTAAAATAACTTAGCAATAAAACCCAGTTGTTCCATGATAAAGCCTCTTCAACATTTCAGCGAGTTCGTTTATGAAAGGTACGAGTGGTTTGAGAAGCGAGCTAATTTTAGAACCGATCCGTCGTAAGCTATGTCACTTCAGCATTTTTTAAAAAGAAAGAATATTTTTATTTTTACTTTATTTCTACGACTGCCTTAAAATAAATTCATTAAAGCATACAGATTGCTCGTGTATGTCTGAAACACATTTAGATTTAAATAAAAACTGTAAGAAAAATTACAATGGAAGCTTTTGATAGATATAAAGCGTTACATTCTGGATTCAAAATTACCTCTATTTTTAGAATTTTCTGAGAATACAAACCTACTTTTGCTACTTTTTTGGCATAAGAAAACAAACACGTGTAGTTTATTTAATAAACTTCGGCATTTATAACGATCATGACCTTGGCATCTATAATTTTTAACCTATATAAGCGCCAAGATTTGGTACATATATACAAGGTGCTCCAAAAATAATGATCCACTTCCATGAAAACACTAATGTATTGATTTCTTTCACATGTGTTTGGAGAAATGCTCTTCTTAGAAGAAAGAATAGCCAATGTTTCCTGAAAATTGGACGGTAAAACATCTGAAGAGGTGTGTCAGATGTACCAGCGAAAATACGGAAAACAGTTACAAAAAGGGCCAATATTATGCTACATGTGAACAAATTCAGACAAACCAGTAGCGTGGCGAATGAAAAACGTCCTGGACGATCATCAACATCTGACGATACCGACAAGTCACTTAACCTGAATTTGTTCACAAATAGCCAGATATTGGCCTTTGTTGGTGGCTGTTTTCCGACTGACAGCTGACGCACCTCTTCATATGTTTTACCACCCAATTTCTTGGAAACGATGACTATTCTTTCTTCGAAGAAGAGCATTTCCTTAAACACACGTGGAAGAAATCAATACATTAGTAAGGGATGTCTTAAGGCATGGGCCAACTGGACCCAGGGCCTCGGAACAATGGGGGGCCTCGTCTCGTTCTCGACTCATCCTTAATAAGATAATGATTCGAATATTTTCCACGGTCAAATGTTTTTTCCTATTGTATTCTCCGAAAAACTGAGAATTTTGAACGATATGTTAACTGGCTACATGTGATAGCCATCGTCCATGTAAAGGTCTAGACCTACCACCATATACCATCATTACTCCTTCAGTCAAGAGATTGCAGTCGGTCGAGCCGGTTTGTGCGATTGTAAGTCAAGCACATTTATTTGTTTCAGGTTACTGTTTGTATGAGTATTTGACGTGTATGCTATGTACTGCCTACTTTTAAGGGCAATATGTGGGGTTTACATTTGTGTAAGGGTCGAAGGGCCTACTTTTGTATAGTGACCCAGAGCCTCAAGAAGTCTTAAAACGTCGCTGACATTGGTGTTTTCATGGAAATAGATCGTTATTTTTGGAGCAACCTGTATACGCATTCCCTGAATTCAGAATTCCCAAAACTCAAATTTTATTTTTTCTAGAATGAAATCTACCTATGAAGAAGGTTAACGGAATTTATAAGAATTTCTGCATAAAAACGATTATTGTTATTAAACATTATGCATTCATTATAGGAAGATTGAAAAAGGATTCACACAAAGGATTAAATAAATTCACTAAATCTATTTTTTCTAAAGATGTGAGCTTTGTCCGAAGATATAACATTTTACTTGCACAAAAAATGACTGAAATAATATTTTCATAACATTGATGCACAAAACGAATACATTTTTTTAAAGGATAATTTGTAAATAAATTGTTTATCAGTGCTAACAACACATTGGTTATCGTATACAAAAAAGCCTCTTCTTTCCTATTTCTAAATAAATTGTAATAGTTTTTTTTATAATAAACTGTAATATCATTGAACAAAAAATATTACTTTTTTTTGCTACAGAGTTTTGAACTGTACAGATCAGTAGGCCTCATAATTTATCCTCAATCCAAATTAAACCTTCTATCAGTTGCATTCTCTACTTAAGTCTGAAATTGCTAAGTCTTCAAAAACAGGATAAAACCCAAAGTAGATTTACTGATTTTCCACTTTTCCTTTTTGTTCTATCCAGAAAGATTATTTCATTTGTTAAAACATTTTAACTCTACGAGATTTTATCAGCGCAGCGCTGTTGATTAAGTTAACACGAGCAATAAGAATAGCTTGCAATTCAATCGTAGAAAGCATATTTTCTACAATGGCATTCGTTTTATTCTGTATAAAACCATTCACTTAGAAAGCTTGATTTAACAGAAGAAAATTTTAATATCTTTGTTCTCTTTATAAAAACGAAGTTGAGTTTTTGAAGGAATGGGCATTTGTCATTTAATATATATTTATTTAATTTAGCTATAAATATATTTCTCTCATTTTTATATACCACATGAATTATTACATTTACAATATTAGTTTTATTCAGTTTCATATTTCAAAGTTAAATATCTTACCTAATGTATATTTTCCAAGAAAAAAAGTTTTAAATTACATTTTTACATGGAATAATTTTAAATTTTTTAAAATCCATTTTACCATTTTAAAGCATATGATTTATATACTTTTATTTCTCGTTAGTTTGTTCATGAATGTAACAACTCGAATTTTTTAATTCAAAAACCTAAAAAAAATTATATAGAACCATAAATTTGAAAATGGTGAAATATTATGTATTGTCCAATTTTTAGAGCGCACTAAACTGCATTGTAAAAAGGTAAAAAAAAAATTATAAATGTTGTGAACTTTTCTTTGAATTCACTTAAATGTAAAAGAATTTTCCATGAAAAATACATAGACATCAAAAATATTCTTAACAATAGAAGAAAAGAGTATCACTCATATTTTTTCATTTATTTATATTTCTATAATTCTTCCTATTGTGTAACTATTGACCTCATGTCGTAAATGTCACTTCTTTTCTCTCCTTCTAATTTAATTTTTGAGATTCGTATTCATAAAGTTCTTAAAATGATGCAAGTATTTTTTTTTTTTATTTTCAGAGCTAAAGACAGCGTTTTCTATGCTGGATAAAAATCAAGATGGCCGGGTGAATTTAAGTGAAATGAAACATATGTTAACGAGCTTGGGAATCCGAATAGAAGATTGTGTTGTAGAAGCTTTAATTAAACAAGCCAGTGAAAGAGGTAACTTAGTCAATATGTTTCATATCAAGACTTATTTTTAATATATTTTTGTATGACATGTTATTTTAATTAATAATACTAAAATATGAAATAGAAAAAAAATTACACGCAAAAATATTTCTATACGATTTTTCCTTAATATAATTCTTTGTTTGTGTTACTTCATTTTATTCGCAGCATTCGATTGAACTGATATGGATTTATAAAAAAAAGAGAACGTTCTTATAATCCGAATTTACATGGAAAGTAATTACAAAGAAATTTGAGATTTATTGTATTTAAGTTTAAAAACTTAGTTCTTGTAGTAGTTATTACAACAAACTCAGGTTAAAAAATAAATCTCTGTTAAATTTAATGTCTGCTAAATTTAATACATATTTCTCTTCTTCTTCTTAAGCTCTACAGCCTTTTGCAGGCGAAACCTGTTTCATTTAATTCTCTTCCAGTTGACCCTATCAATCTCACTACGGCCTGCCATCGTCGTCCTCTGTGCGTCTGGTCCCTTCAATTTTCAAAAAAGTTACTTTTTGGTAGGAAAAGCATCGGCATATCTGTACAGATGACCCAGCCACTTAATACGTGATGCTTTTATAGTTCTCACAATGTCAGTCCCACCATATATATATATATATATATATATATATATAGTTATATGAATAAAGCTATTCAGAATAGTTAGGATTAAAAATTCTGAGATTGTGATAATAGTTTATTACTATAAACTTAAATATTTCATAGTTATAGTTATCTCCATAATCTAATATTTGATAAAATTACTTATTATTATTTTATTCATATTTACTCTAGTGTTATTAAAGTTATGCTATAATTTGCAACCTTATTAATTTTTATTTCCATTCTTTTTGTACTTTTGTTAAGTGTTACATTTGAGTCCTTCACATGATTTAAATCTGCATTAGGGCCCAGAATCTGGCAATAACTTATTTATTGCACTCAGATTTAGCGCGGGCCTTGCATTTGTAAGTGCAATTTTTAGGTAAGTTACCTCTATCTTGTAATGGATTTAGATATTCCTATCCATTATTTTCTATTGGTTTTTACTCAGTGTTATTTACATAAAGGGGGAAGGTTGGCTGGCCAAAAAACATGTTCAACTCCACTTTTATACAAATTATTTTATATATTAGCTGTCCTAAGTCAGCAACGTTTATAACACTGCAGCATCCATTTTATAAGTTTTACACTCGGTTACCTATATGTCCTTCATTGTGTGATTTTCCTACCGTCTATGTGTTTTTCGAATGTGATTGTTGGATGATGTTATCTCTTGTTTGTAGAGAATAAGCCTATATATATATATATATATATATATATATATATATATATATATATATATATAACGTAGTTGCCGGTGTTGCATTAATTTTCGAATGTTAGTAGGGTTTCAGGAAAACATCTTCGGAATGGACGTTGAATATCTTTATTTAGGCACACACATCAGAAGCTTATAATCACAGTAGTACCACGCACACAGATAAAGCACCAAGGATAAAATTACTGTACATTTTCACGTTGACGAGCTGAAGACAAACTTGCGACGATTATAAAGCAAAACTGACGAGACAAGCAGCAGTGACATCTTGGAGGGCACAACACAAAGACAAAAAGAGAGCGATCACACAAGATTTTCGCTTTATATACCGGCTGTGACAAACGCGTGATTATTATGTAATAGTACTTCTGATTGGATAGAATCAACGGGATAGGAATTTCGGACTAGTTGATTACGATTAAGATTAAAGCGTTATTTTTGAACCAAAGAATTAAAGCTTGTTTAAATGTTAGTAAAAAGAGTTAGAGTTAAAAGGATGCTAGAGGGAATTGTCACACAGACACACACACATATATACTGTAAATTTCTTGACTGCAAAAGATTCTCTCATTGTTCTGTTGAATAGGTCCAAAGATTTTTCTTTCAAAACTGAGCAACTTTTCTTCCTCTGCTTTATTGAGGGTCCAACATTCATTTCCATACAGAGCAATAGGCCTGATTAAAGTTTTATATGTGCTCCACTTAATGTTTATATAAGTAAACTTAGACTTGAATTGGTTTCTGAGTTCATGAAAATTTCTATTAGCCAAAAATTCTATTGTTTAATTTTCAGATCGTTGATACATGAGATCAGAGTTTCTAAGTAAGAGTATAAACTGTTTTACAGTTTCAAAAGTATAGTTACCTGTCTTCAAAGGAGACAAATCCGAAGATTTATTAGTTGAAATTAAAAAAACTTGTTTTGTACGCATTAATGATAATTCCCATCTCCTTTGTCGCACTCTCAAGCACTTCAAAAGTGTTGACAACAAAGCTTTTTGATCTTCCAATGACATCAATATATATTTCACTTTCTAATTAAGTAAAACTTTTAAAGACGCTGATTCACTATAGTTAAGAACACATCATTTTGGCATTCAACAGGAAAAGTAGTTAAAATGTGATAACAGTAAAAAATAACCATTTTTTATAAAATTTAAGGAAGGTATTTATTTACAAACTCTATCCTAGATGATGGCCTTGTAAGCGAGGAAGAATTTCTCAGCTGGATGGCTTCTCAAGAAGAAATAGGAGGGCAAGAAGATGACTTGATGGAAGATTTATTAGCAGCCTTTCGAGTATTTGATAAAGATGGAAATGGCTACATAACAAAAGTTGGTTTTCATTTTATTAATTCATAAGAAACATTTAAATTTCATTTATATTCTGTACTGCACTAACTGCAACGTATTTTTAACACGTTTTTATAAGTTTCACTTGTATGTAGCGGAATCTTTGAACTCGATTTTTACCCACTTTAAAAGGTCAGATTAATTCGAAATTTTGGACATTTGTCAAGAACCGATGACAATACAATAATTTCATAATTTTGTTTCATTGTCCTGATCAGGATCCTCATAAAAAAGGATTTTAAGGATTTCGAGATTTGGTGACTAATTCATTATATCGTTTCCAGATTTGGCGACTAATTGAATACACTATTTTCAGATTTGGAGACAAATTCCATATGCCATTTCCCCATTTGACGACAAAATGATGAAGGAGCAACCCTAAAACCGTGAATAGGCATGCGGTTAATACAAATAAAACAAAACAAAAAAATAGTGTTCTTTATGGGAAAAAGGGTAGGGTGGGTGTGTAGTTTTTCTAAAAATGGAAATAAAAAATAAAGACTCGTGCATGTGAATAAAAATAATTTATGTTCTTACTGCTAAAAATTTTTAATTTTTATAAAGCAATACGTTTAGAAGTGATGATACGAATTAAAATAATAGCAATACGTTTAAAAGGTGATAAATTTATGTTCTAACTGTTAAATATTTTTTTTTATTTTGAGAAAACAATATGTTTAAAAGTGATGATACTAATTAACATTATAGCAATACGTTTAAAAGGTGATAATACGATTGACATTTACTATTTCTTCTTTTACACACTTTTATTAGTTAGACCTGTATCTATAGAGACGGAATCTTTGAAATAATACGATATGGGACTCATCCGAGGCCCGTAAACCGAAAGAATAAGAACCGTTCAGACCTATTAATTAATATCCATTGAAGAGCAAAACAAATTCCAGCAGCTACGTAATTCGGGCTCCAAATATCAAACTCAAGGATTAATTCAACAAAGAATAAATGATAGTTTTAAAAACTAAAAAAACAGGCTTTTATTGTAGATTGAACTAAAAAATGAAAAATAAATTATAGTTTTAAAAAAAACTAAAAAACACATTTTTATAGTGAATTGAACTAAAAATTAAAAAAATGATAATTCTTAATATAAGAATAAAATGATTATTTTTTTACTTTTTAGTTCGATTCACTATAAAAGCGTGTTTTTTAGTTTTTTTAAGCAATAATTTATTTAGATAAGTAGCACTGATCTATTTACGATGCAGTTTTTTAGATATGCATATGGAAATTAATCGTCCTGAAATTAAAACTTCCTTTAATGTTTATTTTTTCTCTAATAAATGCACTAGGATTATTTTTTCGAAGTTTATTTTTCATGTGAAGCAATATAAAGGAAATTACAAAGGTTAAATGTTGATGAAATTTATTCATTAATTTTACAAAAAAATCAAGTTATGGAATGATACAGATTACCGAATCCTTTTAAAAATAATTTTGAACTTCTGAATACTTAAAATTCTCTCATATAAAAATATAGAAAAATAAAAAAAACGAAGTTAAGATTTGTATTTAAAAAAAAAAATCACTTCAAGAACTTTCGTGGCCTCAATATATGCTAATTTTCTAGACACAGTAACTTAACGATGTTCTTATATTTAAATTCTCCTCACAGTAGAATAAATCATTTAACATTCTTTGAAAGGCAGAAAACGGTTTGAAGAAATAAGTAAAAAGTGGAAATATTTTAATCGGATGGAAAGATTGTATCTCCCCCTCCTCCGCGCGGAAAGAACACTTTTCTTAAGAGTTCTCAAATCTATTTATTGGGTATAATGAGAAAGTATCATGTGAAACTGAATTCAGCTAAAAAAGGTCACGTGTTATTGATAAAAAATACGACAAAAGAATATAAACTAAATCTGCATAAAAAATGACTGACAATAAATTAAAAGCACTCCTGGACTTTGTCAACGGATACAATTCTTAAACATATACGAGAAAAGGTATTTCGAAAAGCAAGGAAAAAAATTTGAAATCTAAGCACATAATTTAAAGATTACTGTGGCTCCTCGCAAGTATATGTAAGAATGATAAATTATTTTCTTAAATAAGTATTGTTCTGGGTCTGTACTTTTAACTTAAGTTGAAACCTATCTTTTTATTGAAATAATCGATCATGAATAAATGTCATTTATTATGAATTTTAGCATTTTTATAGAAAATATTATACTTTCCGTTAAATTTTTTTGGCATTTCCTTCGATGGAAATTCGTATTTATGTGTGAACTCATTAAGAGAACCATAAATATTCGATAGAGGTTAAATAATTTTCGTTTCGTCTATGCTTTTGCACCAATTACTTATATGCTTTTTAAAAATTCCTTGCCAGTTAATGACTTTGATTAACGAATTAATTATTGTTGCAAATGAAAAATATATTTAACTACAATACAATGGGATAAACTTGTAATGTTTTAATTAATATTCTTCAGACATTTGTCCGATTTTGACTAATATCCAGGGCGTAGCTACCACCGTATCAATGATACGGGGCCCCTAAGCTTTGTGAGCCCGAAAATGTTGTTTATATGATCAAGTGATTTCATTAATATTTTATTTCATTCACCTAATGGGCGCAATTCATGAAGTCACATGATAAAAACAAACACGTGTTTCCCATTGAATTCAAAACAAACATTAAACTAATTATACTTCTTGTTCTATTTGTAAAACTCAGACAAAATTAAAAATTTCATATTTGGTTAAGGTGTTTAAATGTTAAAAAAAAAAAATTCTTCAAAATATTTTTTTTAATTTTAAAAAAATCATATTTTATGTTTATACTTTTAAATAAAATGCATTTTGTATACATATGTACTTTTTAAGAGAAATTTCTGCAAAGAGCAAAACTTGGCAACACCGGAGTACGTGAACTGATTAGCTGGAAACACTAGATAGCTTTTATCGTGTGACTATGGCGTCGCATGAATTTTTGAATTGATTGGCTAGAATCACGTGGCTTTCACTATCATGTCACTATGACGTCACATGAATTGTACCCGTTGTATTACACTTGAGATTGAAAGAAGGACGTTTTCTCGAGAAGAGATTCATGGCTTTTAACTTGATCGGCAAAAATTTCCATAAAAAATTATCAGTACCTTTTTCTTGAAGATTTTCACCAAGGCCATGGATATTAAAAACTAAACTAATTACATGTCAAGATGTTATTGCATTGATTGGGACCAATCAAGAAATTTTTGAAAAAAAAAAGGCACTACACATGCATGGTTATTTTTAACAATGTTTTTTAAATTATATGTTACTTAAAAGCTATTTTAACACATTTTAGACCATTTTTAAGATATTTCTAATGCTAATTTATTTTAGTTACTAAATCGTTACCTTTTAAGTCTTTCTTAATACATTCCATTCTATGGAATGTGGTACAACTGATAAATCTGATCCGAATATGAATGAATTTTTAAGTCATTTGTCAATCTATCTTTTATTCCTCTTTTAGGATGAGCTGAAAATGGCAATGGATCTTATAGGTGAATCCGTCACCGAAGCTCAACTCGATGATATGCTAAAAGCTACAGACATAGATCATGATGGTCGAATTAATTATGAAGGTAGAAAAGGTTTTTCCCCTTATCTTTTTATACATTCATGTTTTTTCTTCTGGTAACAAAAAGTTACTATAATATCAAAGTGTTAAAAAACCTTTTTGCTTTTAGTTACGAAACATTTATTTCGATCAAAAATTAAAGCTTTTCCTATTTTATATTAGAACATGTAGGACAAAGACGAACATTTCCCCACTTATATGTTATACTGCTGGCATTTAAAATAAAACACTCGGAAGGAAAGCAAATAATAAAACTTTACGTATTGTGTATATACTGCACACACAGTAAGAAAGTAAACATAATTACATTTGCATGCAATTTGGGAGTAAGCAAGGTCCGAAACTAGAATACACAGCTATGGCTTCTGGAACTGAGAAAGGAGTTAGGCATCTACCTGGTTAGGCATCAAGACGGCTCTAGCATGGTTAGGCAACAAATGAACTCTACCCTGGTTAGGCACGAAGTCTACCCTAGCCTGGTTAGGCATCAGGTCGATTCTAGCCTAGTTAGGCAGCTAGTCGAACTGGGAATAAGGTAAAGTCAATCCATGCAGCTTCAAGTCTATGATACACTTTATCAATCATAGTAGCTGGTGACCGATGATGTCCAGTCTCTCAGTACCAGATGTTTTCAGTGGGTGAAAGATTTGGAGAATGTGATGGCCAGGGCAACAGTCGATTACTCTCTGTGTCAAGATATGCCAGAACACGGCGGGCAACATATGTTACCTTGTTAAGTATGATGCCTCTGAAGCCTCGAAGACGGGGCACAGTCTAGAATAGGGATACTCAACCTTTTTTTCTGCTGGGCCGCATATATATATGTCAGCTATTTCAAGCTGGCCGCATGCATATGTTAGATATTTCACAGGGGGCCGCAACATGAGGATAAGTGGAGGAGGAGGAGGGAGAAATGCTTTAAGACCAATATAACATTGGAAATGTAACACATGGAAAATCGATCAAAATATTATAACTTCTGTTTTGCTTTTTTTAATTATTATTTTATACATTTTTTTATTTTGGTTACTAACACTAAATTAGAAGCATTTAAGACACACTCTTGCACAATTTCTGCATCAGTAAACGGTTTCATATGGTTACCAATAATATAACAAACTTCATTGGATGTCTTTGTTACCACTGTGGTATTACCACTGACAAAACACTTTGTTGCTGTTGCAAAGATTATTCAAGAAAGCCTATTTATCTCTTCTTGAAAGAGATCTACGAGGAAAAGTGTTATTGAATGGTATTTTTTAAAACAGCACTTCATTAACAAATCAAACAATTACTGATCCATGTTTGGTCGCTACTTCACGTTGTCTGTTATCACTAACCGTAGCCGTTCCAAATACAAAAAGAATATAAATTCGTACCCGTTCGGCACCGACAGCAAAAAACAAAATTGACGTATTTGATTTCTTGGAGGAAAAAAATCCTATCAAATTTTTATTACAATGTTCTTAATAAGTAAATTTCTCAAAGCAATGGGCCATGACAGGGCCACTTAAAAAAGCTCCGTGGGCCGCAAGTTGAGTATCGCAGGTCTAGAATCTGAGAAATGTAACAATTCTGTTAAAATTTCTGAAGAGATCAACAAGAGGTGTCAAGGGACCCATATGATGGTATCGAATGCAAGCAGGCCTCGTGCGTTCTCTTCGATAACTCTAGATGCGAATATGACCCTTATAATTCCTTTCGTAGAACTGGAACTCATCTGAAAAGAACGATGTCATACTATTCTTGTATTTGCCGTTGGGAAAATCACTATTGCCTCGCCTCTCTATGCTGAATTGCCAAAGGAAGGTGCAATAATGGTTGCCATTCAGAAATTCCGTGCTACTCCAGATGTCATCGTGCTGTTCATGCAGATACTTGTCATGCAGCAAACAAGTCCATTTCCTGACTCAATTTCCGTGAAGAGGCTGTTCGATTCTGCAAGGCCTACCTGACAATATATCTGTCCTTTGCGGCATTAGTGTATGTGTGTGTGGGAGACCTTTGAGATTCCGCATGATGTTCATCACGAAGCTCCGTCGATTCAACATTAGCGTTGCCGCATACATTCATTGGATTTTGACCAATGCGCGCGTAACAATATCACGGAACAATAAACCACCTTCTCGACAGGCCACTATCCAGACGTTACCGAATCCTGACACTTGATGGTAGTAGCTTCATATAAAATTAATTAATTTTTTCCATGAAATTTTAATAGTATCCCATTGCACTTGCAGAGAAAGAAGTAATTTGTTAATGAATGAGCATTAAAAAACTTTATAAAAAAGTTAAGTTTTTTTTAAAAAAAAATTGTTTATTAATTTGTTTAATTAATGTAATCATACATTCCAAATATTCTCCGTAAAGAAATAATGATATATTCTTTTTTCATATGACATTTTTATAGTTATTAAATGCTTATCTTATTCTGAAATATATAAATTTCAATTTCATATTTCAAAAGGTAATTTTCAGTACCGTTTTCTTTAGTATAATAAGCTTGTCTTACGCATTTGTTTTAATAAATACTTTAATTTATAATAACTAATGTTCTTTTTTTCTTTCTTTAGAATTTGTAAAAATACTTCTTTGAAAAGAACCCAATTTCATCATGCGGCAGAAACATTCGCATTTTTTTTGCGATTCACACCTCTGGGACGTTGTAATATAGTTTGTGATAAGCGTACGTGTACGTCATTATGGACTTTATTTATGTTAGAAGTTTATGAAAGAGGAGTTTGTTTTTGTTCATATACAGAAGAATATTTTTTGTATATACTGCGAAGTACTTTTGAGTATTATTTTTCAACATGCATGAGCACAATTAAAATGCTTTGATGTTTTTAAAACTACTTATTGCCGGGGAATGTTACAGAAAGTTGTTATCAACCGGAAAACATTCTCTAACTTTTGTTTTCTAAAGCACATGCTACAAAATGCCAATCCACACACACATATAGTTCATTTTTATCAATTCCAAAAATTTTCTTAAACGAGAAAAAATGAAAATTTTATTAGGTAACTAAATTCTATGTTATTTTACTCACACAAATGTTAACAAGAAATTCTCGTTTAATTGAATAGAAATTATCATTTATTTCAAACAGAATGATTGAATCACGTAAAATTTATCTGTGAGTTCTTTATATTGACTTGGTTTGCTACAGTTTTTTTTTTCAAAAAAATTATTTTTGAAAATTTTATTTGTTTCACATGTGATATTATTTTAGAATTGATTTTTACTTTATGCTACACTCAAACTAAGAAAAAAACAACCTTAAAAATTTCTTTAAGTGTTTTCAAACTTTAAATTTAGCATATTTGTGGCTTTATCATTTTTGCGTAAACTCTGATTTATATTTTAATACAAAGAACAATGTACATGTATTTATTCTATAATGAAATGAAAAATAAACTTTTTCAACAAAGAATATGTCGAATGACTTCTTAAAATATTTTTACCGGCGTATTTTCAATACAGTTGATTTAATTATAAAATGAACTATAATAAAAACAGAAATTATGTTTTTGAAAGCAAAAATAGCCCTTTTCCCCCCTTTTTAAAAGTTAATTTATCCAATACGAAAGACATTAAATCTGCTTTTCAAAAACTAATGTATGATAAATTTTTTGGATATGTTATATTTATTGAACAGAATTGACATATTTATTATATAATATATGTGGATTTATCATGTGTTTAGATATTCCTTTTGAAAGAATTTTTGACTTTCAAATATTATACTTTCATTGTGTTTTTAGAATGGCTTTGATTGAGAAATGTATTGATATTGTATATTTGATCCCGTTATGTAGATAAATAAATTTTATTAAATAATAAAAACAGTGTGTGTCATTTATGTTGAGTGTGTGTGCTAGGTTGATTCATTCAAACATACCACTCGAATCAAAGAACATCTGTTTATTTTGATGACTATGGATGTATGGACAGGTTCATGACACATCTACATATGGATACATTTTCAAAAGATGGAGAATCAATCGATGCACTAACACCCCTCACACGTATATTTTAGAAATATCTGGTCAGGATCAGACGATTATCAGTTCCCTGGTTCTCCTCAAGAACCTCAGTTAATTGTCTCTCCTGGGTGACAGTTTCCGGCCTAACTATTTTCTACTTTGTGATCTTCCGCTGTAGATGGTATCAGGAGAGAAAGTGCTCATGATTTCCCATATTTTAATAGTCTTTTTGAGATTTTAAATTCTGATTTAAAACTCAATTTTCGCTCCCATCGCTTGACCAATCACAGAGCGTGTCATTTGTTACCATAATCTGTTTAACCCTTTATCTACCGCATTATGATTTACTGCAGTTTTTTTCATGCAATTTTTTTTTTTTGAATAACTATATTCAAATTAAGGGATATACATAAAAAAAATACTCAACTTTGGGAAATTTAATCCGTTAGAGCTAATTAACTAATTAAACTGTAAAATTAATTATATACACTGTTCACTTAAAATAAATAGACAAATCGTTTTCTAAGGTCTTCATTAACATACAAAAAAAAAACAAATAAGACACTTACCTTTTGACATTAACTACTTCATCGGAAAAAAATGACAATCTTCGCAATCCGTTTAAAACACCATCAGCTGAAAACGCAATTTCTGCTATAAAATACTAATCCTAGAACCCGTGCTGCCATATATCTTGGAAGAGTGGATTTAAAAGCCCATTCTTGCTAAGTATCGTCAGAGTAATCGTGAAAATGGTTATTCTATGTAATTTTAAATTGAGTGGTACTTATAAGTACCATCGGTAGATAAAGGGTTAAGCGGTTCTGTTCATTTCTGAGTGGTGTAATTGGTTTGCTACGCGCTGGCCTTGTACGACTAAGGTTGCGGGTTCGACCCCAGCCCATGTCGATGGATTTTCATGATGCAGAAAATCGTCGTTATCCACGTCGTATGATTATGCGGCATATTAAAGATTCCTTGAGTGCCTTGCTTGGCTTGGGTGTTCTGGAGGAAATTAAATTCCATTTCACATCATTTCCATTTCTCTGGAGTTGAAACTGGATATCAAAATTACATTGCGGCGATTGGTATTTCACCTATATGGTACCGCACTCAAAAGTGATACCTGTTCCAGGGAAATATACTAGGTCTGAAATGATAAATGCCAATCCACAGCCCCATTGAAAAAAAATATTATAATCCGAAAGTGGGTTTCCCTCTCCATGACAAGCGGATTTCCTCAGATGTATTGTTTTTTCTACAAAGTAAAGCACCTGTCATTATAAATTTTTTCTGTTCAATATCCCCCCCCCCCTCTACACTTTAAGCAACCACACAGTTTATTTAATTAATTCTAATAGCTCTGATGAAGAGCTACATCCCTATTTTGGGATTGGAACTCTACTTTGTCATTTGAAGCGAAGGTGCTTCTCTCTGGTGGACAACTGAGGAATCAATTCCCACAGCTACATATCACAAAACTTTGAGGAATTTATTAACAAATTTTGCTTGCATTTTAAAAAAAAAAATACTCATTCATTCATTACTTTTCATGATAAAAATTAAGGAGTCAGCATTTAACGAATTGTAATCAATTTATTTAAAAAATAACATCTAGCACTTATTATATAGTAAGAATTCAGAAATTAAAACCAATTCATATTCAATTTTAATTTTTATGAGAG
>BMAV01014235.1:0-60693 GCA_019973955.1 Trichonephila inaurata madagascariensis | reverse complement strand
AAATCTAAAAAAATTTCTTTGTCCATACCTACTAACGCCTTTCATACTTTGCTTAAAACGGGAATCGAGACTTTACATTCAATTTTAATAAAAGGTGGGTGAAATATGGACAAGATTCATAAAAAAGGCCCTTAAAAACCCCCATTTGGTTTAAATCTTAAAACAATTTTTGAAAAAAAATAGGTCAAAAATGTACAATATTCATATAAAAAGAGCCGTTTGAACAGAAAAGGTGGGAACGAAACAAGAAAAATACGGCGTTGAGAGGGTGTTTGTTTCAAACGAGAGGGTGATTCATTTCAAACGAGATGGTTTCGTTTCAAATGAGAGGGTTTTCGTTTCAAACGAAATGGTGATTCATTTCAAATGAAATGATTTTCGATTCAAATGAGATGATTTTCAATTCAAATGAGATGATTTTCGATTCAAATGAGATGATTTTCGATTCAAATGAGATGATATTGTTTCAAACGAAATGGTGCTTCATTTCAAACGAAATGGTGTTCATTTCAAATGAGATGGTTTTCGATTCAAATGAAATGATTTTGTTTCAAATGAGACGGTTTTCATTTCAAATGAGATGGTTTTCGATTCAAATGAGATATTTTCAGTTAAATTTTTAAAAGAGATGGTTCCAGATTGTTTCAAATGAGATGGCAATTAAAAAAGGTCGTTTCCATTTTCAATCCTTTTTTAAAAGGGTCACGGTGCTCAGCTATTTTTTCGACCGACTGTACAATTTATTGCACTTTTTTTTTTGTAATCATTTTGAAAGTAGCTAATAATTTATAAACAGCCAAATATAGCAACCCAAAAACAGAGGGGTTTGAATTCCTACACCCAAATAAAGGGAAATTTGGGTTTTTCATTGGCCTTATTTGTTCCTTTTATCTATTAGACTTCTTTTTTACGAAGGAACCTAAAATGTATGTGTGCAATATTGTTATGTTTTAAAGTCATTTATTCAAGATATTATCCCTAACATTAGAAAAAATTTAGGTATGTAATTTCTTTTAAATAAAAAGTATTCCGATCTATATACCAGTCTAATTTTTTTATGTTCATCTCTTTTTTTTCTTTTGAAGCTATTATTTTTATACCTGGTGTATAACGTGCACCCGTAAATTTCGATGACAATTTTTGGTGCTAAATGTGCGCATTATACGCCGAATTTCACGATATGTATCAAATTCTTTCGGAGCCGATGGCCAAGTCTCCAGAATCACACTGTACTGAACTGAACTGAACTACAACGAGACATGTTTAAAATTATTTGCGCTCCTTGTGTTTGTAAACTCTTTTTGAATAAAAAGATTTTCTGTGAAAATTACTATTAAAAAATTTTACAGCAGTTGCTACCTGGCTTGGGTTGCAAATGATGTAGTTGTGGTTTTTGTAGGGTCCATTTGACGGTTGCGTCCTGACAAAATGCCCGGGGATGATTGCCCTTTAGTATGGGGTAGATGTTCGCATTGCTTCCATATCCATTGTATTATAAGTGGTTAACTTCTCGCAAGTTCAACAAAAGTCTAAAATTTGCGACAAGAATGGAAATTTAAAGAATTCCTTTGCAAAAATAAAAACAATGGCTCTTGATAATTTATTTAGTGTGACTTACACCAGATGAAACTTTTTTTTTTTATACTGCGAAAAATGTTGTGCAACGCGATCTTCATATGAAAATATTAAATTTTTTTTAAAGATTTTTTTTCTACAAATAATTTGGGCACAATGTAGTATGGGGGGCCACTCTATTTGTGTTTTTCTTCATTTGGCGTTTTTTACCTAAA
The DNA here is from genome assembly GCA_019973955.1 of Trichonephila inaurata madagascariensis. Taxonomy (NCBI): domain Eukaryota; kingdom Metazoa; phylum Arthropoda; class Arachnida; order Araneae; family Nephilidae; genus Trichonephila; species Trichonephila inaurata. The sequence continues at coordinate 58,903 of BMAV01014235.1, read as the reverse complement.
TTATGGTGAGATATGTTCTTTAAAAAAAAAAGAAAATTCCCAAAAGCCGGCACCGCAGTCCCAAAAAAGAAAGGACGGGAAGGGGCCCCCTATACTCCCTTTGAACCAAAATTTGGCTTTTTTCCCCCTTTTTCTTTTTAAGTCTGTATACCCCCTTTGACGGAATATATACTCAATACTTTTTTAAGTTTCAATGTATTTTGAGTTATGGGTTTATGTAAATATTAAACAGGAAAAAATTCTAATTTAATGCATTACACATTTTTTAACTGTTACTGAGCAAAAAAAATTTGAAAACAAAGGGTATTGTGAAAGAACAAACTGAAATGTTTTGATTACTATTTAAGTAAATGTAAAAGAAAATTTTTAAAAAACTTTTAAATATATAAGCATTTTTTTGGTATGCTCTTGCATGTAAAAAAAATTTTGTTTAAAAATTTAAGTTTATAAAAAATAATATTTTGATTATATTAAATACTATTTGAAAAATTTTCCTTTTTTTTAGTTCTTTTAATTATTTCAGTAGTTCATTTAAATATTGGGAATGTAAAAAATTTTTCCAATTGGTTTAAAAGGCGAGTGCATACAGTTCAGTTTTTTTGGACATAAATGGTTTCTAAAATGGGGGATGTTGACCTATACTTTCAAACTGAATTTTTTGTTTAAAAATATATTTTATAAGTGACCTAAAGACTCTTATATTTTGAAGTCATTTTTTAAAATATTTTCCCAAAATTTTAGAAAAAAAGGGTGTACTTCTAGAACTCCCAAAATTTGTTCAAAGGATTATTTCTTTGAAAGAAACAATGGGGCTATTTGATTTTGGGGGGGTAATGCACCAAGTTGTTGTTTTTTTCCCCAAAGTTTAAATAACATTACAAATGGTTCCTTAATTTTTTTATCATCTTCGGTGGTTCCCATGGGGATAGTATATTAGAAATAATTTTTATTGTTTTTTTTCCGCTGTAACTCTATTAATTTGACAATTTTAAAAAATAATTTCTGAAAAAAAATTAACCATTTTTTGAAATTTTTTTCTATTTTTTTGCCTTCTGTTTAATTGTGTGCTATTTTGAATATGGATTTTCTAAAATGGTGAGTACTAGAATATTTTTCTTAAAGGAAAAAGTGTTGTGCTTTTAATTTGGCTAAAAATGTTTTTTTTCGTTTAAAAAAATTTTTTGTTTTTGTTAGATGAAATTTTTTGAAGGAACTTTCAGTGCAAGTTTCATATTCAAGCTTTCACTACTTTGTAATTAAATTTTTTAATTGTAACATACATTATGAAATTATTTTATTCATAATTAAAACAAAACTCAATTTTTACCACTATGTGTAATAAAAAAATTTTTATTTATAATTTTTTTTTTTCATTTTTTATAAATGTTTTTCTATTTTTTTATTTATTTATAATTAATTTTTATTTTTTATAACTATTTTTTTTTTATTTTAGCTGTTCTTTTTTTTTATTTATAATTATGTAACCGGTAATCTTGTAAAATTTTTTTTTTTTTTACAATTGACGATTATTTTTTTAAAATTTCTATTAAATTATATTTTTTATAATTACTAAAATTAATTATAAGATTATTATATGCCCTTTATAATACATTATTACTACATGTTACTTTTTATTACATATTATTGATATTCATTATTTATTGATTGATCTATTTATTCTCAATCTCTTCCTTATCCTTTATTTGAAATACATTTCAATGTATTTCAAAAAAATTTTTTAAAAATTTGTGCATCATTAAATTAAGCTAGGCCCCATATTGGGTTCAATCCAGCAACAGAAGCTATTTCCCCCATATCAAACTAGTTCATTTTCAGTGTATTTTTTTTGTTATAGGCCTTGAAATTTGCCATCATTATGTTTTTTATTGAATATGTATTTGTGATATTGCCTTTTCCCGTGTTGGGTCAAGTGGCCAACCAATGGTCTCTATAATTGATAAGTAAATTTTTCAGTTTCATTTGAGGAACTAATTTGTTAACATTATGCTACTTGCCTAATAAGCCTGTCTTAGCAAGGGGGTTTTTTAAACGAACCCTAGCACTAAAAACTAATTGTAAAGAATCAAAAATTATTGAAACTCAAATGAAGCTGGGGAAGGCTGTAGAATTTCATATATTTGAAGAAGAAAAAAATTTAAAAAGTGAAATAAATAATGGACTTACATTTTTCGTGAAAATGGTATTGGAAAGTATGAAAACCAAGATAAAAAAATGAAATATGAGGAATTTTTAAATGCTGAAAGAAAAAGGATTACTGTAAAAAATTAAAACTGAAAAAGAATTGAGTTTTTGAAAAAAAAAACATGGGCTAAAGTGTAGAACAGGTGGTTCCTTGGATTTAGCGATGTTAGATGCCTGAATGAATCTGGCTCATTCTCTGAACACTTATTCCTACATATATGTAGTTGGGCTACTGATTCTGGTTGCCAAAAAATTTACTTTGCCAAGGGGCCACCTATTCTACATTTTAACCAAAACATGAGTGGTTGTGAAATGTGTAACAAACTTATGGAAGGCGTTTATCAAAAATGATAATTTTCTACTTGTAAGAAAAGAATTATGCCAAACAGAGATTTATTATGGCAGTGGGAATCTGCAGCATTAGATTGCCAATAAATCTTCAGACATCCAATATGTTCTTAAAAACAATTTTCATGTCTACCATGTTTATCATACTTTAAAATATTCAATCACAACACTGGTGTAGCTAGCTTTAGGCCCTGTATCAAAATTACTTTGGGGCCCATTTTTAGATATGGGAGCCCTGTTAATGGGACTGTAGCAGTGGCGCACACAAGGGGATCCCCCCAAAACCCTTGATTTTTTTGCCGATTGACTATAATTCTTAGTACGTAAAATTTAATTAAATGTTTGTTATTAATGATTAATTTTATTAATTAATGCTAATTATTTATTCAATAATTATTTTTTATTGTGTTTTGTTCCGAAAATTGAAAAAAATCAAAAGAAGCCTCACACAAGAATGGTGAATTTTTAGGCCCGGACCCCTCCCCTAAAAAATTTCGGGTATGCTACTGGACTGTAGTTATACATGTTTTGGGCCCGTATCATTGATTCAGTGCTAGTTATGCCCCTGAATCACAACAAATTGTAACCATATGTTATTTGGGAAAATGAGATAAAATTACTATTTTTATTTATTAACATTCATTAAAACTTTCATTTTTTAGCAAACAAAAACTCATTTTTCTAGAATCTGGCAGTAAAAATAAGATACATGATCAGAATCTTAGCAGCCAAAAGATATTACAAAGCCAAAAATTATTGACAACCATATTTGTTTAATATATTCTTTTACTGAAAATATTGGAATTTGTTGTATTTTTTTAAAAAAAGATGTTTTACTTAATCTAAAATGTAATAGTTTTTACTTTAAGTTTTTAAAAATTATATATCATTATATATTCTAAATTTTAAAATATGAAGCTGTAATGTAATCTAAAGATGTAAATTAAATATGCCTGATAAGTCATTGGTAATATTCAAGTACCTGTTTGTTAAATTACATCATCTAAATTTGTTGTATTCTAATTTATTAAAAATATATGTCAATAGTGCTGTATTTACTGTTAATAAGTACATCAAAAAACTTCACATATATTTCTCATTTGAATTTTCAAGTCATATGTAAGTTATTGAGTAAAGAAATAAATTGTTTCACACTATTAATATTAAGTTTCTTAATGTATATATAAAGCCTTAGTTTTTGTAAATACAATATTTGACTAAATTTTATGTGCTTTTAGCTTTTTTATACATCATGTTATAATATGGACGAAAAAACCATTTTTCTTTTTCACTAAAAAAATTCTGTTCGCTTTGAACAATTTTTTTGAAAATGAAATCACTGTTTTGGTAGTATGCAAAATATTCTCAGTTATTTGTGTCAAAACAATGTACATTGGGAACATGCATATAATAAAATTATTGAAATGAAGTTTCTCTTTAAGTTTACACTAGCAGTAAATTTTATATGCATGTTGAATTTTGATTAATTTTTTAATATCCAAATTGCTGGCGTTGACTTCTGTATCATTGGTTCTTTCTATTGAAGTGGCTATTTCTTATATTAATGTAATGTATTTTTTTTTTGTATTTATTTATTATGAGAGTAGAAGCCCAGTGGCTGAGTGGTTAGTACATCGCGCTTCTACACCACAGGTCTGAGGTTCAAACCCTGGGCCGGGCAAGGTTGACTCAGCTTTTCATCCCTTCAATAGGTCGATAAAATGAGTACCAAGCTTGCTTGGGAACTTAACACTGGAGGTTTTCACGTCAGACTGACCACTTGACCGGAACATCTGCTCATGCATCTCAGGGCCTAAGGTCGCGTATACTGAGTTGGACACAGTAGGTCTTGTTCCTCATGTGAAGTCACGCCACTAATTTAAGTTATAAAGAGAGTTATGGTACTTATATATATATATGTATTCCCTTTGACCAATTTATACTAAACACAGCCTAATCAAAAGACATTGTCAAATGTGTGAATAAGATTATTGTGCCTGTTTCTTGCATGTTAACAGATTTACATTTTTGGCTGCATATCACAGCATTGGAAGAAGTCTTTTCATTTGAGGAATTGGTCAATGGTATAATATGCTAGTACCAGAATAATTTATCCCCAAGTGTGATATTAAAAATATATATATTGTGTAAAAATACAAAGATTTCCCTGTACATTCTCTTTAAAAAAATATGCTTTTTATTTTATTAAAGTTACTAATATAGGTTATCTTCATATAGACTCTTTAAAGAATTCCTATTATATAAATTTACAATTTTTGAGACTTCTTCAGATATTGCTTGGCAATCTATTGAAACTGAAATTTATAGGAAAAATATATTTAATATCTTTTAGAAAGCTATTAAATGTGAGTTTTGTAATAGTTTTTTAAATTTTTTTTATTGACATTTATTGCAGCCAAATCAAAATCACCAATGTTAAATGCATTGACAAGTACACTTTTTCAAGTCTTAGTATCTCTAAGGACCCGTTGTGGAGGGTTTCTGATTGGACGGGAATGTAATTGTCGTTCCCGGGAATACATCAAAACAAGATTTTGTAAATTAAAAACCTCGGAAAAAAATTCACATTTAAAAAAACAATTACTGAAATTAATGTTCTTTTGCTGACTAGCATGCGTTCGAAGTTGAATCATTTATTTCTCTGATGTTGTAACTAAGATATATATTAATAAATACTTGTGTGAAAATATATTTTTATTACGAATTATCTATCAATTGCGTACGTTAAAAATATCAATTATTGTATTTAAGAGATTTTGTTTGTATAACCGAATTCTTACTTATGGGATTGCTGTATTATTACATAAATATAAGTAAATATTAATGTAAGAATCTCACACTAAACCAGGGGCGTTTTAAACCTCCCCGGCGCCCTAGGTACTACAATAGCTACCCCCCCCCAATTTCAGAGCATCTCCTTCAGTTCTTACTTTTCCTGTTTTGTTTCGGGAGGGATTTTCCCTTAACTTTCTTATTCTTTTCCCTTTCTTTGTTTTTACTGTTTGAATAGAGTCTTTCCCTTATCCACCACCTACGGACTCAGAGTGTTATGGACTGACAGTCATTAGGAAAATATAGTGATATGGTTTGGCCACTCTTGTTCATTTCTTACTTTTCTTGTTTTGTTTCGGGAGGGATTTTCCCTTAACTTTCTTATTCTTTTCCCTTTCTTTGTTTTTACTGTTTGAAGTCTTTCCCTTATCCATCACCTACGGACTCAGAGTGTTATGGACTGACAGTCATTAGGAAAATATAGTGATATGGTTTGGCCACTCTTGTTCATTTCTTACTTTTCTTGTTTTGTTTCGGGAGGGATTTTCCCTTAACTTTATTCTTTTCCCTTTCTTTGTTTTTACTGTTTGAATAGTCTTTCCCTTATCCACCACCTACGGACTTGGAGTGTTATGGACTGACAGTCATTAGGAAAATATAGTGATATGGTTTGGCCACTCTTTTGTTCATTTCTTACTTTACGGCATCACAGATCACCCACCCTTTTGTAAATTAGTACAATAAATTAATGAAATCGTTTGCAATTAGAGTATACATTATTGTATAAATTGTTTTTAACTTGTTAATTATCATCTTTGTAATCTCGCTTTATTGCCTTTTACTTTTTGACACCCTTATTTTTTGTCGAGTTACTGTCATTGTACTTGTGCAACGAAGATTTTCCTCGAAAAACGAATTATTTTTTTGAGAAAATCATTGATAGCTTCATTGTAATCAATTTCCATTACAATATCAATTTTTAAGTGCAAAGCAACGTCAAACTGTTAAACTTTTCATTTTTCATACTAGATCGCATTTCAGTCTTTACTCTCTTGAGGGCAGAAATGTTTCTCTCTCTATTCGCTAAGTGGTGGTACGTTCGCTGTAATTTTAATTTTTTGCTTTTTTTTCAACCTCCAATTTTTCGGTCCCCCAAATCTTTGCGTCCTATCGGAAAAGTAACCCACACAAAAGTTTAGTTAAGTAAAATAAGAAAAGCGAGATTGCTTAAAAATATACTCCCCCAAAACTTTTGGGGGTTGATTCCCTTTTTTTCAAATTGCTGATTCAATTAAATAGCTCATAATAAAGACAAGTATCTGAAGATTTTTTGAAGAAGCAAACAAATGAAATAAATAACAGTTTTAAGTACACTCACTTCCAAAAGTTAAGCACGGAGAGGGAAAATGCTAATTTCCGGAAGCCAATCAGAATCGAAGAGGTTGCAATTCGCTGCAGAGGTAGGTGGTAGTATGCAAATAAGTTAGGTAACAGCCAATTGTGCTTTGATGTCAAGAAATATGCAAAACGGGCAGTCTTATGAAAAGCCAGCTTTATGAAGGGTTACAGAAGTTGATAAGTGCTGATAGAAGGTGTTTAAAACTTTCGTACAATTTGTTTTCAAGACACGTGTTTCTATGACTTCCAGAAAACGAATGAAAGATTCCAAGCGCTGGCGTGCTATGGGTGCATTGAAGCAGGGCAGTCGATCACAGATGTTGCTTTTTTCTTCGGCGTTCATCATTCTGTAATTTCACGTTTATGGAAACGACTCCCAAACCACACAGACAGTTGTCCGAAGGCCCGTTGGCGGTCGCCCAAGGGTTACAAACCCCGCGGAAGATCGATATATTGCTATTGTAGCCAAGCGGAATCGCAGAGCGACCTCCACACGTGTGACATCTATGGTTACAGCGTCCATTGGTAAGGCTATATCTGCAGCTACTGTATGCCGAAGATTACATATGAATGGACTGTATGCCCAGGTACCTCGAGTTTGTGTTCCTCTATCCGTCCAATCAAGAGGGGCACGATTAAAGTGGTGCCGGGGAAAATGGCAATTGGGCTGTGTCTGACTGGGGCAATGTCATGTTTAGTGATGAGTCAAGATTTGCTCTGGAGCCAGATGACAAGTGTATAAGGATATGGCGTAAACAAGGAACACGCAATCAGCCCCAAAACATCACCGAACATCACGCATTCCGTGGCGGAAGCATCATGGTGTGGGCAGGGATTTCATTAGGGTACCGCACTGACCTACACATCTTTAAACGGGGTTCTGTGACGGCTGTCCGGTATCGAGAACCTAGAACCCATTATGAGATTGTACGCTGCAGCAGTTGGCCCTACTTTTGTTTTAATGGATGATAACGCACGTCCCCATAGAGCTGACATCTTCGATGACTACCTGGAGAGTGAAGGGATTGGCGTATGGCGTGACCAGCATATTCGCCTGATCTTAATCCCATTGAAAATCTTTGGGATGCTCTCGGCCGTGCTGTATCTTCACGTTTCCCACCTTCAGCCACTCTTATTGAGCTGGAAACTTCTCTACAAGAAGAATGGCGATTGTTTGATTCTGCGGTGGTTGACCACCTAATTGAAAGCATGGTCAGAAGGTGTAAACTTTGCATACAGATGAGGGGGATCACATACCCTATTAATGTCCTTTTTTCATTTTATGCTGTTTATTTTCACTTTATACATAATTTTGTTTAAGTCTCCAGTATGACATTATCTGTAACTTACAAACTTTAATATTGTTTTCATTTCTGTATATAATTATTGATTTTGTTTTATGTATAAATATACATGCTACTTTACTGCCAAATTTTGTGTCAATCAAAGCAGTATTTGTTGATTTTTTTGCGTTTTACATCTTCGTGCCTAACTTTTGGAAGTGAGTGTATTAATACTTACGTTATCCACTTAACCCTTTAACTACCGACGGTACTGATAAGTACCACTCACTTTAAAATTACATAGAATAACCATTTTTACGAATACTCTGACGATACTTAAGGCCATATCACACGTACACGTTTCAAGCAATTTTTCGTGCAATTTTACTCAGTTGCCATAGCAACCGCTTTAGAACAATTTTTTGCTAGCGAGCTCAAAAAGTTGGTCCGAATAAAAATTGCTTGAAATTCCAGCCAATGGGCTTCTTCGGTGCCCTACGTCATAAACAAGATGGCGGCTTCGGTTTCGTCTAACACTTCAGATATGCCGTATATTATTTTAATGGTGTATAATATTTTAAATAGAATGGTGCTCTATTTCTGTTTACACCCATCAACAAAAGTGCAAGCGAAATGAAAGAAATAGTTTTAGATGTTCGTTTTCCGAAGCACAGAAAAATCAGCGAGTAATTTTTCAATGTGGAGATAGAGCGTGGCTGACGTCAGAGCATGTCGTTTTGTTTACGGCAACCCTTCCCCCTCAGATTCGGCCAAAAATTGGACGAAAAAATTGCATGAAAAATATACGTGTGATACGGTCATTAGCAGGAATATTCTTTAAATCCCCTTTTCCAAGATATATGGCAGCACGAATTCTATGATGAGTATTTTAGCGGGGAAGGCGAATAGTTATAAAGCAGAAATGGCGTTTTCAGCGGATTGCACGAATGTCAAAAGGTGTCTTATTTTTTATTTTATTTATTTATTTTTTTTGTATATAAATGAAGATCTTAGAAAACGATTTGACTATTTATTTTAAGTAAACAGTGTATACAATTAATTTTACAGTTGAATATTTTTAATTAATTAGTTATAACGGATTAAATTTCCCAAATTTGAGTATTTTGTTTATGTATATCTCTTAATTTTCAGTGCAGTGATACAAATATATATATATATATATATCAGGAAAAAAACTACAGTAAATAATAATGCGGTAGGTAAAGGGTTAAATTAAGATCTCGGAACTTGGCCATGCCGCTAGGCTACGAAAAGTGATTCTTTTAAAAACTAAATGTTATACTTTTAGTTAAAGAAGTTCTATATAGACAAACAGAAACTGATAAAAGCAAATAGTTTCCCACGGCTAACTGGAAAAATTCTCCCCAACCCTACGGGGGGAGGGAGTACTTATTCCCTTAATAAGTGAAAAATTACACCCCCTATCTCTTACACCGCTGCTGGGGTAACGAACATTCCGTCCAGGAAGCTCGGGGTGAACGATTGTAAATCGTCACAGAACAACCTACTAAAATTTATATCCGAGATTGAAATCCACAGTCTATTAAAAAATAGCTACATCCTAGATCAGGGGTACTCAACCTTTTTTTCCTGCTGGGCTGCATACCTATGTCAGCCATTTCAAGCGGGCCGCAACATGAAGTTAAACGGGGGGGGAGAAATGCTTTAAGACCAAGATAGCATTGGAAATTTAAAATGTGGAAAATTAATCCAAATATTATATAAGTCCTCCTTTGCTTTTTTTAATTATTATTTTTTATACTTTTTTTTTTATTTTTGTCACTAACAATAAATTTAAAAGCATTTAAGAAGCACTCTTTCTCAATTTCTGCATCAGTAAACGGTTTCATAGGATTACCAATAATATAACAAACTTCATAAGATGTCTTTGTTACCACTGTGATATTACCACTGACAAAACATTTTGTTGCTGTGGCAAAGATTATTCAAGAAAGCCTATTTATCACCTCTTGAAAGAGATCTTCGAGGAAAAGTGTCATTGAATGATTCCTGTTTATTGGTAGTTTTTAAATACAGCACTTTCGCGACAAATCAAACAATTACTGATCGATGTTTATTTTTCACTACAAAGTAGTCAACCTCCCAATCGTCTTGAAACGATATATTTTGTTTGAATATTTTTCCCTTGTAAGATATGAAACATACTATACACCCATACAAGTATCGCTACTCCACTCTCTCTGTTGTCATTTATCATTAACTGTGAGCATTCCAAATAGAAAAAGAAATTCAATTCGTACCCGTACAACACCGACAGCAAAAAGCAAAATTGATATGTTGGATTTTTTGAAAAAAAATTTCCCACCAAATTTTTAATACAATGATAAGTGAATTTTTCAGAGCAATAGGCCATGACCGGGCCATTTAAAAAGGCTTGGTGGGCTGCAGGTTGAATATCGCTGTCCTAGATTATTTAAGCCCTGTGCCACTCCCGTGAACGAAGTATAATTCCCGTGAATACAAAAAGTAAGGAAATCTTACGATTCCTTGGGAAAGAAACCCAACTATTGCGTAGAGGAGATAATGTGCGTTGAATCTGTCAAGTATCTCAAAGTCATGTTATTGGGGTGAAGAATTTGAATAACGTTCTCCTCGTCATTTGATAGAGGTTCAAAATTCGATTAGGGCTGCGGTAGCCCAGTGGTTAAGGTATCGGACCATGGCAGGCATGTCATGAGTTCGAGCCCCATACCACTAAAGACCCGCCGTGTAGGGCAGCGATGCACGTTAAATCTGTCGAAAGCTGAAACGTCCTCCCGTTGGTGTGGTAGTTAGGAGAGGGGTGCCAGCTCAGGTGTCGTCCACGTCACTTGACCATGGTTCAAAATTACGTGGTCCGTCGCCAAAAGCCCCCGTGTAGCTGAACAGTGCGACGTTAATATTCACTCACTCACTCACTCAAAATTCGATTTCTGTTGCCAATAGTCATCTACACTATTAAAATCCGAAGGTAAACAAACGTATCTATCTATGTATGATGCCCAATTTTCTCACGAACCACACGACGCAGAAACTCGCCGAAAGTACCAAAATTTCTGGAATGATCAGAGGAATCCGTTTTGACCATTTATATTCCGATATTAAAATTAGTTAAAAAGATATTAATTAAAAACCTTAAAATGCATAATTAGTACCATTTCTCACCGCCAGGGAAAAATTCGGAACTTTTTTTTTTTTCAGACGTTTTTAAAACGCGATCTAATTTTTTTCATGAGACTCACACAAAAAATAATTACAGATTCGGAAAGATTATTTACTTCGCCACGAAATGCTATAATTTATTTTACAAAATAATTATATTTTGTATTTTTTACGATTTTTTTAAAATGAGTCGAAATTGATACGTTTTAAAGAATACGATTTCTAAATCGTTCCGCTTGCACTTTCTTTCACGTTAATGAAAAAAAATATTTTACACTAAAAAAGTTCATGCTTTTCTCTTTTAGAATCAGTCATTTAAAAATTTAATGTCAAAACTTTTTTTACTATTTTTCAAAAAATACTCAAAAATTTTATTTAAATACTTAATAACTTCTTTATTTATAAAAATAATCTCACAAATTTTTTTTCCTTGTGTAGAACGATATACGTAATCTGTACAAAGATTGAAAAATTACGGTTTTAAAAAAGAAAATTGTGCTTTTCTATTTATTTTCCTTTTGAGGAATATTTAAGCATTATTTTTGTTTAAAATTACCGTTGTTTGCAATCTATATATATGAAGTTTGTATGCATTTACTTAAAAACAAAGCTCGAAAAAAATTTAACCGGGTTCAAAACAACATCATCGATTAATTTTTATGATTTTTTAAAAAATACTCAAAATTTCATTCGCGCATTTAATAACTTCGTTAGCAATTTTGTAATTGGACAGATTAAACAGATTTTTTTTTTTTACAAAACGATACTTTACATATTTTATGATTTTTTTCTAAAATGAATCAATATCGATCCGTTTTATATGAAAAATGATTTTTAAAAACTCACACTTTGATATTTTAGAGTTAGTGATTTAAAAAATAAAATGCCGAAAACTTTTTACGAATTTTTACAAAATTCTCAAATTTTAATTATTTAATAACTACTTATCAAATTCAAAATTTTAACAACTTCTTCGTTTATAAAAATAATAGCATGAAAATTTCTCCCCGTGTATCGAACATTCAAAAATTGCTCACAATTTTAATTCAACATTTTATATAGTTGTGAAATTTTATATTTATAAAAATATCTACTTTTTTTTTTCAACATACAACTATTTTTAAAAAAAGGAACATTTTCGTTTAAGGTAGCTAAAAAGTTGCAAAGTGAGTGAGTGAATATTAAAGTCCCACTGATCACTTACTCGAGAGCTTTTGGCGACGCACCTCGACATTTTGAACCATTGTCATGTGACGAGGATGAGACTTGAGCTGGCACCCATCTCTCCAAAATACCATACCACACCAACGCTAGGAGTTTAAGCTCTTGACAGATTGATTCAACGTCCATCATCGCTCCTCTTAACAGCGGGAGCCAAAATTTTAAAAGGGCAGTAATAATTAATTGTGGGAAATCACCACGCGAATTTTGTAATGACGTTAATATAGAAATCACGCACACATACCAGGAACGGCTGATAGTGGGAGGGGAATTTCCATGACAATATGTTATGCATTTAAAAATGTTCGTGCAACGCCGGGGGGAAATAAACCCGTCTGACAAAGAAAAGAAGCATAAAAAATTTCGAAACAGGGAATTTTAAGTTATACACTCGGTAAAAGCCCGAATAACGCTGGGCTAAGAGGAGGAGGGGGTAGAAGTCATTTTGAAAAAGAGTATTGGAAGTGCTGATTTTGTGAAAGAAAGGGAAAATTTATAAAAGTAGAGAAAGCCCGAGCAAGCAGCTAGTTTTAATTAATTATAATTAAATTATCGTATTTTTACCCAAAATAATAGTGTATAGAAAATTTCAGCTCAAATGAGAGAAGAAAACCTTTTCATTTTTTTGACACAAATCGCCAAAAATGATGCCAACGTGGCTGTATTTGTATTTCTTTGAATAATTAGTCTTAATCAATTTTAATTATAATTAAATTATTGTATTGTCATCCAAAACAATTATATATATAAAATTTCAGCTCAATTGAGCGCTTTAAAATGTATTTCATTAACGATTGAAAATTCCACGAAGATAAATAAATATATAGAGAGTGTGAGCTAATAGAAGGAATTGAAAAAGCGAGAGAAAATTTGTATTAAAATTTCTGGGATTGTCGGAATATATATAGAGAGAATTTTTAATCAACTTGGCGATATTTCTCAAATGTTTGAATCAGACATATAATAATAATAAAAAAAACATTTAAAAAATTGCTTTTAATAACGATGTTAAATTACTCTACATATGTTTCAGTTATTTGTTACAAATACGAAATTTTTTTATTAAAATTTCCGGTATTGACAAAATGCATAATCTTGCGCCAATTTCGCGAGGAGTTAGCAGCACCCCGCGGTTTCCTGTTCCCGAAGGAATGCGGGGATAAAATATATATGTTACTCTCTGATAATGTAGCTTCCCATTGGTGAAAGAAGTTTTAAAATCGGTTTAGTGGTGAAAGCGTAACAAACTCTCTCACATTCGTATTTATAATATTATTAGAATGTAGCTATAGACTCAATTCTCATCGGACACTAAAATTGTTTTTTTAGAATGAAAATTGTTTTTGCTTTACAATTACGTAGCATGGATTTAATTATTACTTTTTTTAACGGTTTTTCGGGGAAAATACTTAAGTTTTTTCACCTTACACGATTTTTTTAAATTTTAGAACATACCCCAACTTCACCATATGCAACATTTCTTTTTTTTTGCACAATTTTCTAAGTAACGTATTTAAAGAGTTGGATGAAATTAATCCTCAAAATGCAGATTTTTTATATCTAGGAGCAGTGCACCGCAACCTTTTTATCGCTGCGGACCGGTCAACATTTGATAATTTTACCGCGGCCCGCTGAGGGTGGGACACGTTGATTGGTTATATTTTAGAGATTGTTCTGATTTAACAATTTTAATTTAGTTACATTTAAATATGCCTTCAGAATAAAATATAGTTACACCAAAAATGAATAAAAGTGATTTAACGTGGAATATAAAGTGATTTCCGTGGAAAGTTGTGCAAATCCGAGAGAAATGCACCACTTTAAATAAAATGGCAATAGTTTAATGTTCTTTAGGTGGCCCGGCACCATTTGATCCACGGCCCGGTACCGGTCCGCGGACCGGGGGTTGCGGATCACTGTCTAGGAGTATAGCGCAGAAATGAAGTCTTACACATAAACAAAAGTTTACAAATGAAAATGATAAATTTTAAGGCATTAGATACTATACATACATGCAAAACGGAATTTTTTAAATTTCTTGTACAGTGTAATGTGAAAGTTAGTAAACTGGGAAATAGCTCTGGTATCATCAAACTATAATTCAGAATTATGAGATGAATGGACTATCCAAACTAAAATTTATATTTCTACACGATTCTGAACCATTCCTTTATTTTTTTTATAGATATCTTCTCTTTAATAAATAAGTCATTCATGAACAAATCTATAATTCAAAGAAAATTTTGAAAATGGTTTTCTAGTGTATATACTATGTTTAAAACCACGACCAAATGATACATTTATCTAGGATTAATGAAGGAGGGGGAGGGGAAATGCTTAAAGACCAAGATTACATAGAAAATTTAAAATGTGGAAAATTGATCAAAATATTAAAATTCCTGTTTTGCTTTTTTAATTATTTTTTACTTTTTCACTGAATTTTTCTAAATTGGAAGCATTTAAGAATCACTCCTTTACAATTTCTACATCAGTAAACGGTTTCATATGATTATCAATAATATAAAAAATTTCATAGGGTCCTTTTGTTACCACTGACAAAACCCCTTTTTTCTGTTGTAAAGATTCTTCAAGAAAGTCTATTTATCACCTCTTGAAAGAGATCTTCGAGGAAAACTGTCATTGAACGATTTCCTGTTCATCGGTATTTTTTAAATACAACACCTTCGTGACAAATCAATTACTGATCCATGGTTGTTTTTCACTACAGAATAGTCAAGTTCCCAATCGTCTTGAAAGAACCTATTTTCTTCGAATATTTTTCGCTTGCAAGATACGAAAGATAGTTAAAAATTAGTTTCACTCATAAAATGGTCACTACTCCACTCTTGTCTATTATCACTAATTAGGAAAAAAATATCAATTCGCTCCCGTACGACATCTACAGCAAAAATCAAAAAATTGATATAATTTATTTCTTAACAAAAAATTTCCCACCAAATTTTTATAAATAAATGAATTTTTCAGAGCAAAGGGCCATGACCGGGCCACTTAAAAAGGCCTAGTAGGCCGCATGAGGCCCGCAGGTTGAGTATCGCTGATGTAGATTATTGCAAATTCTTGCATTTCATGTTATGCAGTCAACATCGGCATACATGGTTCTGAGTGGGCCTTTTTTTCTTTTTTTTTTGGAAAATAAATAAATATGTTGCAAAAATAAAACTTACCTGAAAGTGTTGAAATAATAACACATAGACATGGGTATCAAAAAACTTTATTACTAAGATACTTTTAGCTTTAATAAGTACATTTCTAAATTTCCAAATTGCAAAGAGGAAGCAATGTTATGACTTATCCTTCCTTTGCATATGTAAATGCGCTTTCAATGCTGAGTTTCAGAAAACCCTGAGAAGAAATTTCACAAACATGAAGTTTTTTCTTTGGTTTGAATAGATAAATGTGCCTTTAAAAAATCACTTGATTGCATATGTCACAAACAAAAGGCTTTTTCTTGGTATGAACACGTAAATGTAACTTCAAATGACAATTCTGAGAAAAAGCCTTGTTACGCATTTCACAAACATACGGCTTTTCCTTGGTATGAATACGCTGATGTTGTTTTAAATTACTAATTACAGAGAAAGCCTTGTTGCACATTTAACAAACATAAGACTTTTCCTTGGTATGAATGCATAAATGGTCTTTTAAATGTCTATTTTGAGAGAAAGACTTGTTGCATATTTCACAAACATAAGACTTTTTCTAGGTATGAATACATAAATGATATTTTAAATTATCACTTTGAGAGAAAGATTTGTTGCATATTTCAAACTTAAGGCTTGTTCTTAGTATGGATATGCATATGTCTTTTTAAATTACTAATTTGAGAAAAACCCGTGTTGCACATTTCACAAACATAAAGCTTTTCTTTGGTATGAGTACGTAAATGTGCATTTAAAGAACCAATTTGACTGAAAGCCTTTTTGCAAATTTCACAAATATAAGGCTTTTCCTTGGTATGAACACGTAAATGATTTTTAAAATGACTATTTCGAGAGAAAGACCTGCAGCATATTTTGCAAACATAAGGCTTTTCCTTGGTATGAATACGTAAATGCTCTTTAAAATGACAATTTTGAGAGAAAGACTTGTAGCATATTTCACAAACATAAGGTTTTTCCTTGGTATGAATACGTAAATGTATCATTAAAGAACCAATTTGAGAGAAAGACTTTGTTGCATATTTCACAAACATGAGGCTTATTATCATGAACAAGTAAATCATGCCTTGAGGTATATAGAGAGAAATACATTTTGCTGATTTCGAAAGTGCAAGTTTTTTTCAAGGATGTGACAACAAATCTCAATCTCAAATCCACAATGAAAAAAATGGGTCGTGCACTCTTGTTAAGAATCTGAGTTTATATTAAGATCCTTCTGTACAAGAAAAAACAAATTCTTAAATATAACATTAAACACGTAAGTAGAATTTTTACACTATGTCATAATTTATGAAGGGGAAAAAATTCAGAAGGATATCAAAGTTTAAAAGAATCAGCTAAGAAATTTTATTCTGATATCTGAGGAAATAAGTTGACTTTTAGATACCATTTTTTTAAAAATCAATTTAAAAAAATCTAAAATATACATTAAATATTAGATACTAAGAATACATATATGATCAGGTCGAACTAAGTAATATGATATGGAATATGAATACCTTCTTGGAGGAGAATTCAAAAGGGGCGTATACTCTGCTACGGTACACACACAAAAAAAAATAAGCATACATAAATTAAAAAAAAAAGCATTGCAAGGTTTTCACTTTATTTGTTTTATTATTAGTTTGTGAATTACTGTCACAATTAAGAGTAACAAGAAAGCTATAGGTCAGTGATGGCAGTCAGACACTGACCCATGCAAACTTTTTAACTGGCCCACGATTGCTAGGCAACCATTTGTTTGTTTCTGTGGGTTTATTTAGATTTTCTAATTTGCGTGGATTATTTATATTCTATTTGTAACTTTCAAGCATCACATTGACACAAAAGCAATTTATATAAATGCTATCTATAACCTTCAGTTTGATTATTCATAGTTCCAAAGTTACGCAAATGACAATAAATGTATATGAAAGCATGTAGTATTTGAAATAAAACAAAAGTGTTTATACACACTATTTGATATATTGTAATCTTACTCACATTTTGTTTGTTGAAAAAAAAATCGACAAACTAAAGCATTTTCTTCGGATAAAATGCACTTTTGTAAGGTTATGTTCAGTTATGTTTGTAGAAAGAGACTTCCATAGCACTTGTATCGTTCCCTTTCTGTTTCACCTTGTGAGGCGTCATGCGCATGTCTGTTATACTCAATGCTAGTAATTTCTGGCTTGCAATTTAAGGCAAGCCTGTTCCAGTCAGTACCAGTATTAGTGGCATTCATTTCCAACGCATTTAAAAGCAATGTGTATTGATGTGTATGTATATTAGGTATGTCAATACAAAATTTCTTCTAAAATTATTGTATTTTGAATATAAATATTATTTTTAATTGTAGCTCAGTGCAATACAATGTTGGCAGTTAAAAAAATTAAAGCCAAGGCATACAAGTTCCAAGCCATATCAAGCTGAATAGTTTCATAAATATGGTGTGATTGAAAAGAGTAAAATGGTTATATGAGTAATTTGTAATGAAAAAGTGACTAAACGTACTACACATAATGAGAAAAGACATTTTGCGTGTGTGAAACATTGCATTCTAATCTCGGCATGTCAACAGAAGAAGAAAGGAATAAGGTATTTTTTACAAAAGAAAAAAGATAATTTTTTTGAAAGCAGTGTTTTAAAAAAATTTTTGGTTCTAAAAAAAATAACATTACAGCTGCTAGTTTTTAAGTTGCCCTTTGTACTGATCGCCATGAGAAACTTCTTTCAGAAGAAGAATTTGTAAAAGAAGCGTTTTTAGAATGTAGGCCTACATTATTTGCTGATTTTAAAGAAAAAGACTTGATTATAAAGTATATAAATGAGTTGCCTATAAGTCACGATATAATTAAAGATCGAGTAACAGAATTAGAAAAAAAAAATTTTTGTTTTCGTAAATACATAACGTTTTAAATTATGAAGAAATGCATTCAATTGCTTTAAATGAGAGTAATGATATAAATCAGTGATTCCCAAAGTGGTCTATATAGACCCCCAGGGGTCTATGATGACCTGCAAGGGGTCCAAGCCAGCGAAAAAATAATTTGGGGTCCATGAGGTGTAAATGGGTGTCTATATAATAGTAGCTTTCATTAAACCAGATCCTGACTTTAACCTTTAAAAATTATTTGATCTAATGGAAACCAGATTTTCCAATTTAACTGATTTAGTTACTAAATTTAGTAAGGTTAATTTGTGGTTATACTAGGTGATAGCATAAAATTTACTGAGACAAGGGCCATTTCAGCGTTTCTTTCCAGAATTAAGTTAAAGAAGTATAATATTGAATGTAGCGAATTTTCTTAATTTGTCACAGAAAATCTGCAAAGACATTTTAACCTACGTTCAACATTTAAATACCCTTTATTCAGATTTTTAAACTAGGCTTGAGAATGCTTTGACTATGATAATACCACTTATAAGCAATGAATTCATATGACCACACTGAAAAAAAAATCATATATGTTCCAATAGGAACTGATTGGAATAGGCTCTAAAGAGGACCTTAAAGTAAAATTTAGAAACGGATGTCTGCAATTTTAGCTTTAAAAAAACATATCTGTTATTTGTTCAGAATTATGAAATATCAAGTGAAAGTGTGTGTGTGTGTTTTTAATTGCTTTTTTCTAGTGAGAAGGATGTGCTCCAGCGAGTTTGCCAATCTCAAAAACAAAGAAAGAAAAAACTGGACACTACTAACAAAGGAGATTTAGGGGTAAAACCTGACTTGAGATTGATACCAAATGTTCAAAATTTTTCATTCCTCCCATTAAAAACATTTGTTTGTTCAGTTATTTTATGTACTAATTAAATTTTTATTTATTTAATTAGCATGTGATTCTTAAGTTTTTAACACTATACTTCATTACAGTTGGAAATTTAATTCTCTTAAAGTAGTTGTGTACCAGCTGTCAAAAAGACATTTAAGTTGATAAATTTGAAAAAATTCAATATTAGGTAAGCAGGGGTCTACCCGAAAACGAAAAAGATGGCATGGGGTCTACGAGACAAAAAAGTTAGGTAACCTCTTATATAAATGGTTATGCACAATTAGCAGTTTTTGCTTGGTATAAGTATGAAAATATATAATGAAAGAAGAGTTAATAAAACTAATAACGTTGAAAGGGAAGTTTACTGGTCCTGATATCGTTAAAGAATTTGTGATATTGAATTTAAAGGAATGGATATTGACCTTAAGGAAATGGTTTCTGTAACAGACTGTGCTCCTAGTATAGTAAAGAAAAAAATTGGATTTTATTCAGTATCTTAAGCAAAATATTTCACATTATTTGATTAAATATTATATTGTATAATACACAGCAAGTTTTATGAGCGTAGCATGGTTTAAAAACATTTTTCAACATAATGCCAGTTGTAATAAAAATAATCAACTTTATAAACGGTATTTTGCACAATTCTTAGAGGAAATTGAATTGCAATATTCAGAGATTTTGACATACAACAACATGCAATGGCTAAATTTTGGTCAAGTTCTTAATCGTTTTGTAACATTATTAGAAGAAATTAAGCTCTTTTTAGATAAAAAAGACAATAGTTCCTACCTAATATACATTGGTTAATTGATATGCTTTTATGCGACATCACTCATCATTTTAAAGAACTGAAAAAGAAACCTCAAGGGCATGAACTTATTGTTTTAACAATTTTTGAAAATATTAAAATACTTATGATGAGAAACTTGGCATCTTTACCAAGGATTTGAAATCATAAAGGAAGTGAAAATCATGAAATATTTCCTCCAGTACAAAGCATTTTCAAAACACAATATTTTTTTTAAATTCCTTTGACATTCAAGAAAATGCAATTAAAAATATTTAATGACTATGCAGGAAATAAAGCAAGCTTTTGAGGAGAGATTCAATCTATTTGAAAGTTTGGAAAATACGTTTCACTTTATTTTATATCCATACAAAACAGAATTTGAAACAATGGAGTTAACCGAACTTATGTGGCTAGGTATCGATAATTTAGAAATAATTAGTTGAATTTCGAAGCAGTGTAGCGTGGAAAACAAAATTTGAAGACTTGATTTCTGAAGTAGTAGGAAAACTTTGCGAAATTAGTGCAGATAATATTAATCCCACAGTAAAAACTGAAAATATTATATTAAACATATGGGATTCTTTACCAAATAATTTTATTTCAATGGAAAAAAACTATTTAATGAGCTTTTAACGATGTTTGGGTCCTCATATTCATATGAAATTTTTTCCCTTCAATGTACTTTGTAAAATCTTATAACAGAAATAGACTTGACAAGGAATTTTCTGCGAAATGCATTAAGCTATTGAATACGAAATATGAACCTAATATGAAAAAACTATCTGAAAATAAACAGCAACAGATTTCTCATTAAATAAGTTAAAATCAATTTTGTTATACATATATATATATATGAAATGCTTCTGCAATAATTCTGTTGAGTGATAAATATAATTGTATGACGTGGTGAGTGGATGTTATTACTGTAGCGAACCAAAGGATAGGGCGTGGCCTGTGGTGAGTGATTCCTGTGTTACGTGGTGAGTACTGTATTATCGGAGAGGCACTCATGTAAATGAATAATCCAGTTTATTCACAACTGGAAACACATAAAGATCAAGTAGGGACAGCATTACACATAACAAGAAGCAAACATCATGGCACAAACACAGAACACGTGGCAGCCGGCTAATTACATGAAGGCAAGCAGACAAAAAGAGCGCGATTACACAAGAATTTTGCTTTTATACCGGCAGTGGTTATTACGTAATAGTAGTTCTGATTGGATAGAATGGGCGCGACAGGGATTTCGGACTATCTGATTAGAATTAAGATTACAATGTTATTTTTAAACCAAAGAAGTAAATTTATTTTAAATATTAGTACATAGAGTTAATAAAAAGGATACTAGAGGAGTTATTACATGTATATATATATATATATATAATAAATAATATTTCATAGCATATGTTGTATGTAGTTTTCATTACTCCTTTTTCATTCAAACACTTATTTCCATTTGCACCAAATGCTTAAGAATTTTAAACCCCACTAAAAAATTTTAAATTGTCAAATCATGCCCATTTTTTTATTTGTTAAGCCAATTGAATTTTAAAGATGTTTAGTTTTAAACATACTTAGTTAAAAAATTTTTAATTTAATTGTGGTGCAAATGGGCATTATTGACTCACGAGCTAGTACTAAAAAAAATATGAGCAAAATTTGACCAACATCTCAAAAAGGTTCACGATCCCTGCTATAGGTGATAGACAGCATAACTTTAAACAATACCTTTGGATACCATGGAAGATTTTTGAAATTAAAAATTGGTTTCTTTTATTTACACTTTCTTCATGATGAGGATAACTTACACAAGATGTTACATAAGAATTCGACTATATATATATGTATATTAACATAAAAAATACACTAGATATTTTGTAAATGAATAAACTTAAAATAGCTTTATTCAAAAAATGAAAAAACAATGGTAGCTGAAAGGTCTTTCCTGCCTTTTTGTAAAAGGCATTGTTTCTTGTCCCCCATGGCCTGAAATCCAGTAGCAACAAAAACCCACCATGTAAATGAGAGATCTCAGGGAATGTACTCGTTACTTGACTGAGGCACAAAATTATAAGGCTTATTGGGGAAATAGCCATTGTCTTGCTGCAAAGTGTTATGTGCATAAGTTATCTATTAATCCAAGAAATAAAGTATTTCATCATATTAGTCTTATTTGGGATACACTGGTCATTTACGTGAGGTAAACTTGCTTTTTCAAATTCCACTTAGCATTAAGAAAACCTGCTTTATTTTTGATAATCATTACAGTAAATGGTGATGGGCCTCTGAATTACAATTATGCTCAAATGATAAACATGATTTCTCCTAAGAACATCAAAACTATATCTCATTTCATAAGCAAAATGCCACATTACTGGAATCAGAACTCAATGTACAAATATTTTGATAAGAAGCTTACAAGCAATTATTCCTGGCATTCAAAACTTTGAAAGCAATAAATTATTTTATTTTTTCAAAGGAGCGAGATCCTAAATTTGGACTGAACATATTTTAAATTCGAGAAAATAGTTTGTAGTGAGGAATAAAACACATTTTTTAAAAATTTCTAATGGGGCTGCAGATTGGTGTTTTACCATTGCATACCTAGTACATTCCCTGGGAGCTAGTAGCGCACACAGGAATTTTTCAGGTCAGGTTTGAAAGTTCACCATTTTTGTATCATGCTATTTTTGATTTTGTCGATTTTCAGGAACAAAACACAGTAAAAAACTAATTATTGAATAAATAATTAGCATTAATTAATAAAATTAATCATTAATAACAAATATTTAATTAAATTTTACGTATTATATACGTAGAATTATAACCAATCGGAAAAAATCAAGGGCTTTGGGGTCCGGACCCTCCCTTGTGTGCGCCACTGCTGGGAGCAGGTATATCTTTTTAACGCAGCCTCATATGGGTGAAATGCCAATTGTAGCAGGTAATTTTGACGCCTAGTCTTCTTCCCAGAGGGAGGCTCTGGTGATGTGAAACCATTCTTAAGAATTTAACCCACTGGCTGTCAACTACAAGAAATCTCGTAGCAAGCACGTGTATCAAAACTGCTGGCTACGAAATAACTCTTAGTGTTGCTGAAATTTTAGATTGATGGTAAAATCCTACAGAATCCTGTATTTGGCGACAAAGGTTTTTCGCCAAGAAGTGCCAAGGATAAACCCGCGTTTTTCAAAATGGCGAAAGAGACGAAAACAAGAGGGAAAAAGTGGTTTTCTAAGTGGCGTCAAGACATGAAAAACTTTGAAAAAACGTGGGTTTCTAAAATGGACAACTTAGGAAACATCAAATGAAAAATAAGAAATTAATTACAAATTCTTTCCAAATTTCAGATATCCATACCAAGATTCTTTCAATCCTTCTTCACATAAAAAACCATCATTACTTTCTTACCTTTTATTCAGAAGAAAATCCATTCGTGTTTTTACGATGAAAATGCGGTTTCTAAAAGGGATTCTATAATTAAAACTGAAAGTCGTTGCTTCTAAAACACAGCTGAAGAATGAATGCTTTAGGCCAGGGGTACTCAACCTTTTTTTCTGCTGGGCCGCATGCATATGTCAGCCATTTCACGCAGGCCGCATACATATGTTAGTTATTTCATGTGGGCCGCAACACATTGGATAAATAGGAAGGGGGAGAGAGAAATGTTTTAAGATCAAGATAACATTGGAAATTTAAAATGCGAAAAATTGATCAAAATATTATAATTTCTGTTTTGCTTTTTTTAATTATTATTTTTTTATATTTTTTATTTTTGTTACTAACACTAAATTAGAAGCATATATGAAACACTCCTTCACAATTAATGCATCAGTAAAAGGTTTCATATGATTACCAATAATATAGCAAACTTCATGGAGCTAAGCGTCTTTTGTTGCATTTAAATAAAAAGAATATAGGGCAAAATTTTAAAAAAAATGTAGAAATAAGAGAAATAATGTCTTACCTCAGTGCTTCTCAAACTTTCAATATACGCGACCCACTATTCAATCATCATTTTCATCGCGCCCCCTTCCATACAATAACAATGTATTGAATTCCATAATACTATACTTTGACACTAAAGCTACAATACGACTTTAACCTCTTATGTGCCACCGACGTATATAAACGTCTCGTTCAGCCAAAGTATTAATTTTCTGGACGTATATATACGTCTTTCCGAAGTACAATCTTTTCTGTGCAGAGTGCGACCCATAAAATTATTCCTAGGGCTTTAGAATACAATAAACGGACCTTGACAGTGTTTGAGAAGGATTTACTTATTTCAGAGGATTTTTGCTTATTTATTTCTTTTCTCCTCCCCCTCCTTCGCAAAAAAACATCAAAATACGCTCGTCTGCGTAGTAAACGATGGCATTGGGGAGCGAATTGCTTAACTTTTAACAGGCAGTTAAGGAATTATAAACCGTACAAATTATCAAGATAAGTGTTAATACAAGCCCATGGGGTCATTGATAATTATCGAACTTGTTCTTAACTTAGTATTGTTAAATTAATAATAAAATATACATTGTACAGTACTGATACATTTATAAGTGTATTATATCAGTGTGAATGTGTATTTTATATTTTATTATATCATAAAGTATTTTGTTTGTTTACTTTAAGTAAATTAATAATTTTCTAAATAGCCTTTTGTTTTCAACTTTTCAATATGCTCGCGCCCCCCTTGCAGAGTTATCACGCCCCCAAGGGGGCGCGCCCCACAGTTTGAGAAACACTGTCTTACCCGAAACTGGAATCTCTCGAGTACAACGCGGGCAGGAGACAGAATTGCCAGAAATTTACACACTGGAAGAAGGGGAAAAAGTGGAGAATCGATTTTCACTTGCAATTCATAAATACAATTTTTTTAAATTTTGTACAACTGTTTTAAAAAAAAATACGTCAAAATGCTTTTTTATTTAATTCATTTAAAATACATTCAAATTCTTCCTGCTGTGTATCATGACCTGCTGTGTCTTTTTTATATAAATATCTGAACTATATTTAATCATTTGTGGCGATGGAATGAAATCAATGCAGCAAGTCCCTCATTGTTCCAAAGTCATTTTGATTCTGAGAATTGACTCAAAGAGTTCGAGGCACATTCGATTCCTAATTTTGTCTTTTTTGACGTCACTCTGGGAAATGCCTTTTCTACTGTGGCATTACTAATGGGTAGGCTGTAAAGCTTTAAAGCAAATATAGCTATATCTCTTAAAAATAGATTTCCAACTGCTTTTTTTTTTGTATTAAAAATCTGACACCAAAAAAATGCTCCATCATTTAAAAGCTCAGATTCAGAAGGAAAAGCATCTTTTAACTGTATGTTAAAAATTGGTCTCCATTGGTTCTCCAGAACATCCAATTTAGATTGGTCTGCTAATTCTAAATCCAGATCAGAAAAAGAAGGACGATTTGAATTTTAAAAAATATCAGGGGAAAAATTATTTATCTTAAATTTTTCAACTACCCTCAAAATATTATTCTATGACTGGTTCAAAATTTCTCATTTGAAACAAGCCCAAAACTTATATCAAAAATCCATTTTTTATGTATTCTCTTTAAGAGGTGTAATTGTGTATTTCTGACTATTTTATGTTGCTGAAGAACCGCTCAATTTTTATCTCGTTTACTCTATCTCAGTGACGTAGTCAGACGTAAGAAGATCTAATAGACGAACAACCACATTTGAATGCTCTGTTTGTAAATTTTGGTGCTAAATGAACTGATTCCAACCTCGAATATTGAAGACTTCCCGCTCTTTTTGTCGGAGACAACCGCATTTCACTAAAACTGTAAAAAATTGATATTCATTATCTAATCAAATTTAAAAAATTAGTAATAAGTCTCAGCCTGCCAAATGTTACAACTCAGCTTTGCCACATTGTGACGCGCGTACCGCGGGTTGGCCACCCTTGGTCTGTGCAAAGAGCCGCGATCTGCCAACCTCGGTTATTATCTTATTCACATTCGCGCCAAGATCCCTCGCTTTCTACTGCTTTGATGTGAAGGAATGTTAATTTTCGCTGCTTCTGAATCAGAGCCATGAAGACCTCTGATTGATTGATTACATCTTCATCGCTAACTACTTACTACTTTGGGGATTGATTGTTTATTTACGTCACCCTTTGAAGCCACTCGAGAGCCATAAGCCACGGATCTCTCTATCAAGTGACGAGGAACTGGCTCCAACTCTGCTAACTTTCCCACCACGCCAACGTGAGAATGAGTCTTGACGTATTTCATGTGCATCACCCCCTCTACCTGGCATTTTCAATGGCACTAGGACTCAAAATTTTCATTCGAAAAAATAATGCCGGCCGTGAGTTCGCGACCATGACCACTCAGCTACTACGGCCACTGCCTTGTTATGAATCTGAGTCTTTTGCTAGACACAGTGTCGGATTAAACGACATGAAGGCCTCCTAGGCAGTTGGATTCTCGGGACCTTGTAGCCTGTTTTTGGAGCACTAACAGAAAGCAAAACACACTCTTGCGAGACCCTAAAAAGCTCGGGACCATAGACAATTGCCTACTCCATCTAATGAGTAATCCAGCTCTAGCTAGACAAGTAAGATGCATTTCGCGAAGTACTTAAGCTAAAGAACATAATTAGATCTATAGAGTTTGTAGTCAAATGGACAAAACAACAAGAATGCATTTGTAACGTAATTGGACATCTCTTCAACTAAGGTCCAACTCAGCTACTACCAACATTCCTACGTTAAATTTTTGTTTTTCAAACATAAAATCTCTTAATAAATGAGAATGTTCAATCTGATTCAAAACAATAACCGCTTAGAAATTGAATTCTTCAAATGTTGTTTGTAAGTCTAGATTTTCAGTAGGATCGACCTAGGTCACAAAATAAGGATGATTGCAACTGCTCAAACTCATCAAATATTACTATTACAAAGTTTTTCAATTTTTTCAGGTTAATTGTATTAAATTTTCATTTGAAGTACACCCATTTCTCAAAGGAATCAGCTTTCTTTGTGAATTAACTGAATATGAAAAATTAACGTTTTAGTAAGGAACAAGGAGGAGTAAAAAAATTACTCCATCAGTTTTAAATTGGAAATGTGTAAATATGACATTCTATAGAATACCGGCATTTCATATTTTGCCGGTAACTTATATATCCGAAGAAATATTGGCACACAGTTTATTAAAATGTTTTAAAAGGAATATCTGAGGGTATTTTTTTTTTTTGAGACTCCACGTAAAGACTCCTTGTCCTGAGTATTGAACGTAAACGGTAACGGTTATACATTTACGTGGAACCTTATAGAAAGCTTTATTATCCACTCATCATAATAAGTTGATCAGAGAATAATTTGTTGAAGTTACATATAAAATTAGATAGCAGTCCACATTGAGTGCAACGCAACAACGCTGGTGTAGGGGTTTAGTGGGAAACCACTCTCCCAGTTGATTTAGTTTCTGTTTCGCTTTCATAGGAAAACGAAGAGAAAATGACGTCACATCTCCATGACAGCAAAGCCCGTCTTTCAACCATCTGCCGCATCTCGACGGAATGAGGAGAGAAGGGATAAATTTCTTTAATAACAAGGATTAAGAGAATATTATTTTTAAGTCCGTTACTCGTTACCTCTTATATAACTGCGTACGGTTATTGAAAGGAAATTTTAAATAACCACTTGGAAGAAAGTAAGAAAAGGTAGAGGAGTTTGAAATAACATCATGAGGAGTAAAGTTGCCACACTAAACGCGATCAAAAACTTACATGGCGTGGGGGGAGCGAATAATTAGAGCGATTGAAGTCTTGCAAAAGAAAACAACTAGTGTTACAATAAAGCTCCTTTTTTTTTATTGAACGTAAATTTTTTATCAATATCGGTTTAGTTATTTCTGTGCCTTAAAAAATGAATATTTATACATTTGTTGGCAACAGAAATAATTTTTTGTTGCTTATAGATTAAAACCGAAAAATAAATTTTATAATCTTTTTTGTAATTTCATTTGTTACGTTTGCGAGAGCACCATAAGTAATTCATACTTAACACTGTTGTCATGTATATATTATGCATATCAGCAACAAACATTGATAAGAAACCTGAAAGTCTATCTACAATTCAACGTCGTT
Source organism: Trichonephila inaurata madagascariensis (assembly GCA_019973955.1). Lineage (NCBI taxonomy): Eukaryota > Metazoa > Arthropoda > Arachnida > Araneae > Nephilidae > Trichonephila > Trichonephila inaurata. The sequence continues at coordinate 30,629 of BMAV01014235.1, read as the reverse complement.
TATATTTACGTACATGAATCACAAACCAATGAAAACAAAGCGAATATTTCGATATTTTCTTCAAACACAAAATACTCTGTTATCAAATTGATACACAATTGACCTTTAGCTTGTTAGCTTTGGTTGCTGGATTACCCCTTTTCGATATAGTATAGGAATATTATTGCGCATGATTAATTTTGAGTACTTAAAATTTTCCATTACTGTAGAAGAAATTATATTTTTCAATAATGAAAATTAGAATAAAAAAGTATACAGCTGTTGCAACATGGCATTGGGTTACAGATGATGTAGACTGTGGTATCTGTAGAATGCCACTTAATACTTGTAGTCCTTATTGTGTGTGTGATACTCCTGGAGCAGAATGCCCTTTAGCTCAGGGTATATGTTCTCACTTTTTTCATTTTCATTGTATAATGAAGTGCTTTACTACTCAACATGGTCTACGCTTATGTCCAATATGCAGGCAAGAATGGCAGTTTGGAATATAATGAGCTAATGATTTACCAATATGATATAATTCTGTCTCATATTCATTTTTTTTAATACTATAGAATCCTCAATATTGTTTTCCTTTTTTGGATAAGTTTCTGTTTATTCTTTGAAGATTTTGCTTGATAAAATTACAGATGCAAGTAGAAAAAAAGCTTTGTTTTCTGTTGAAGCATTTTTAAAGTAGTTTATCTATTGTCCAAAGAATCTTTTTCATTAACTTTTGTGCCTCTTGTGGTTTTTATAGATTTGTAAAATAATATGTTCTGTTACATCTGAAATGTGTTTTGAATCATAATTTATATATTTCTGATAAACATGATGAATGTATAATTTTTCTTACCATATATTTAAATGTCATTAATTTTTCATATACATCAAGAATTGAAGAGTACTTTATCAGAAAAAAATTTAGTGAAAGCATCTTAGTTATGAGTTAAATAATGTAAGTTTTAATATCTTTGACAATATTTATGTGCACATGCATTGCATTCAAAATTATTGATGTTATATGTCAGATTTACAACAGCTTATGAATTTTATGTTTCTCTCGGTAACTTATGAGTTGTAAAATGTCTTCATATAGAATTATAGCATTTTTTGATTTTGTTTATTTTTTATACTAATATTTTATCTAATTTCTGAAAATAAGTTTTCTGTAAAAAAAGTCAATTTTTTTTCCCTTGCATTATAAACTATTTTATTGTTATTTTGCTAATAAGAAAAAAAAAGTGTTTCATTGCTATATAAAGTAGTTTTAACTGTACATCAAGCAAAAATGTTCTAAATTATTTGGCTATATTAAATACAATTGTTTTGTTAGAAGTTTTTATTGCATTTAAAATTTGCCTTGATAGTATAAGGAATATAGTTAATATTAGAATTGTATAACTTAGCATTTAATTTTTGTTTTTTGATATTTATGGGTCTCTTTTGGAAGCATTAGGTTGTTTTGATGGTATAGCACTAATTACATAAACTTTTTAAATGTTATAATGTATATTGGTTTTTTACTTTTAATACATCTTTCAATTTTGGAAATATTTCTGGAGTTTTGTTTTCCAGTAGATAGTTTTTAATCTTTCATAATTAAGATATTTTTCTTTCAACTACAAGGACCTTTTAAAATGTGATAATTGATTTTCATTTATACGATAATAAAGGATTCACTTCATATATATTCATTGGGTGCTCTATTTCATTCATTCTTCGAATCTATTCATTCTATGCTGTCTTTGTATTTTGTAACTATATCTTTAGCTCAACATCCTCATTAGAAAAGAGTTTTACCGTATTTTCCTGTATATAATCCGCGGATTATGTGTTAAAAAAAGTTTCAAATTTCGTTGTGCGTATTATACCCCCTCCGGGGATTATCTGAGAAAAACATTCTAGATCAGAAAAGCTAACAATAAAGTTTTGAAAGAAATGCCGTTTATGTTTTATAAAATAAATAATAGATGGCGCTTTCATGACCTCGGCTGACGTAATTCAACCATAACTTTTTTTGTCCAACATTCAAGAAACGAATTCGGTCCTCGGAAGGAAAAAAACAGTTACTAGTCGCTGGCCCATTTCCAATTTTCTCTTGAATAGAGCTATTACGTCCTTTGAAAGTTTTCATCATGTTGAAGCGAAAACGTGTAAATTACACTGCAAACTTCAAGTTAAAAGCTATAGATAAGGCTACCGAAGTCGGAAAGCTGCAAGGTTTTTCAACGTTGACGAATCGAATATTCATTTGCGGAGAAAAAACAAGACCCAACTTCAAAAATTGTGATCGACGTTATAGAGCCAAACATCCTGGAAAACCTCACTGGTCAGAATTAGAGGAATAAATAAATAAATGGATTTTAAAAGAAAGAAACAATGGGAAAGCAGTATCGATCTTAATTTTTTTGCTGTTAACTTGCTAAATTAAAAAAAAAGAAAGATTTTTTCCGCGTGCAAAATGTTTTGTTTAACAACTCAAAACATAGATGGCAGTAGCAAAGAATATTTTTGTTTTATTGAGATTATCGTAAAAAATATTATCATACATGTTTAAAAAGACGTTTCATAATAAATTTTGTTTTCTGTACAATTTCTTACTTCTGTTTTTAATTATATTGTGTATTTTTTATCTTATGTGACACTCATTATCGGCAGTTTATATTTTGGATTATTCGCCGTAAAAACTGCTGCGAATTATACGGCGCTGCGGATTATACAAAGCTTTTTTTTTTACTCGGAAAAATAGGGTTTGCGGATAATACGCCGCTGCGGATTATATACAGGAAAATACGGTAAATAACTTTAACCAAAAAAATTTAAAGTAGTAATTAAGTTAACATGTAATGAGATACTTTTTAATTGCTGCAGAGTTGTACATCGTACTGAATTACAAGGCATTGTGTATTGATATCTTAAACATTACTTACTCCCCAAGTTTTGTGGTCATCTTCTCTATTTACATTGAAAAAGGTAGCTATATTATTGTAAGTTAAACTAGTCAATCAGCAACATTAATAGTTTATCTTTGGGTATATTAATTATTTTAACTCAAGAGAAAAAACTTTAGGCAAAGCTTTCCTTTTATAATTCTATGTTTAAAATAAAAATATGGAGAAGTAAAATATAGGCAATAAATAATCTTACAGTGCTCACAATCTATTTTAAGGGAAGAGTTTCAAAAGATTTTTGTATCATACTTGCACATTTTGCAGGAAATTATTCAAAATCTGAGACAATAGTCAAACATGAATTCTAATATAAGTAATGATAGTCAAATTAAAATTTTGGATTTATATTTTTTTATTCTTAATTAGATACTTTCTGTTTTTATTCTCCAAAGGACTTGTTGATTTTATGCATTGTCAAAAGACTTTTTGGGCTATCTGCATGGTTTTCCTGTGTTGTTGTTCTCGTATGTAATAATAATAATTTAGGTATGTAATTAGGAAAAAGAAACTACATGGACAAAGTTATGCCCAATATTTACAATTTGTAAGTATTGTGTAATCACAGCCCTTGGCTTTATGTGCATTTTTTCAGCTGACTGTACATTTGACAAACAGCTATAGCGAAGAAGATGCAATTATTTTAAGGTCAATTTCTGATGTATTGTAACACTTAGCTTGCATTTTTCAGCTTTTCATTTGCTTAAAATTTGGACTATAGAAGGTAAGGTTTGATAAAAGAGGAATTTTCGTATTCTTTATTGTTAACCCGCGGTCACTCGCGCCTGTTTTTGCTACCGTCGTTACTCGCGGGGTGTAGAGAACACCCCAAACTTTTAGCACGTGTATTTAATTAGGAAAATAAAATTAAGTCATTATGATACATATTTATAAAGTACAAGATGTTTTTTGTATTATACAAATAAAATTATTAAATTTATTGCATACAAATGAGACTAACATTAATTTAAACTAAACACGCGAAATTTTCACACATTTTAAATCACATAATTTTATATTTTTTCATAAACCAGTATAAAACGTATATACCAGTAATGAATATACTTTATAATGAATGAGATATAATGATAGTAGAAAGTAGAAAAATAATATTTTAATCATTTTCCAAACATTCAGAGCAGACTGTAAACATATACTCAACTTCTCGCTGGAGTTCTCAGCCCCCCAGATAAACTTTTGAAGGTCATAACATTCCAATCGTTCGAGAAAGAGGGATTGCATCAGGCCTGAAAGTTCAATGACCTAAAATGTGCAGCTACAGAAAAACTCGTGGTTCTGCGCATTCCTTTTAGAATCCTGGGAGAATTTTCTTGTTGCTGGGGTGTACAGAACACCCCGCGTGAGTGATCGCGGGTTAAACATTTTTTTTTTTGAAGTCCATACATTCTTTCTCATCCATTCATTAAGAAATCCCACAATTCCTGTGCAGTTTATGATAAAAAGTACTTTATGCTTTGAATTAACCATTACTTTATAATAATTAAACATACAACGTATAAAGGAGTTTTTAATTATGTGGTTTGACTGTTATTGGTGCTACTCAAATATCCACCGGAAAACTCCAGTGCTATCAGTGTTGAAATTGGGGATGTGGATAATCAGAAAGTATATATTGTGATAATATTGGTTTCTGATTAAATTTTTGAAGTTTTATACTCATCTAAATTAAATACACAATCCTTTTTTTGAAGATTTCTCATTAAAAATAATCCAAATGATTTTTAACACTATTGAAAAGGAACTCTATGATGCATATTTCATATTAATTTGTATAATTTATTAATTAATACAAAAATTTCCTGAATAATACATTTTAAGAAATCTATTCATAAAGTTGTTTTGCATTCAGGTGTTTCTTTTCTTGAGATATTTTTCCTAATCCTTTTTTTATTATTATAAGCTAGAGTGCATTGGCATTGTCAAAATTCCTTTCACATTCATAAATAAGATAAATAAAATTGTAAACTTTTTGTTGCTTAATATTCCAAATACTCTCATTAATCATTTTTATTTCATACTATGTTAGTCAGAAGTAAGCATTGTTATCAGTAAGAAAAATATTAAATTACTTATGATTCTCTCTGAAGTACTGGTATTTTTAATAAAAATGTTGCCATTGTAATGATGGGAAGATTAAATTTAACATACTATATAATGCAAAATCTTTCATATTAACAAATGATAATAGTGGCCAAGTGATAAAAATCGTAATCAAGTGACTTTGTCGAATTTGCTTAAAAAACTTGCCTATTGATATAATACAGAATGTATCCAAATATATGTGTATATATTTTTAAGACAATACTGCTGAAAGATTTTATATGACAAATTAATGATATCATTTTTAATGTAAAAATTTTTCTGTATATACTTATGTTCGACAGCTTAAACACTGTAAATAAAATATTTGTTTCAATTTTGGAGATTTTTTTTTTATGTAGTATGTTATAATCATGCAATAATAATTAAAAAAAGGCTGCCTTTTTTAGTTTATAAATTTCTTTTTACAGCATCATATCTTTTTAAAAAATTATTTTCCAGCTAAATAAAGCTGTATTATTTTTATAAGTCTTCTTCCCTTATATTTCTGTTTCTAAAAATTGTTTTAAACGTCAAAAAATATTCTTATCTTGTAATCACACCTTATCATTTTTCTTTATTTGCTAAGTATCACCTTTTCTCCACAGTTCTTTGAACTTAGTAAATGACTTTATTTATTATATATTTTTACTCTTTGATCTTTCGCAAACATTAAAAATATCAAAAGGAATGCTTCTACACATTATAGCATTGCAAGGCATTGGAAACTTTTTATCATATGGTTTAAGGAAAGTACTATAGTAGTGGTAATTGTTTTAGTAATCTTTAGTTTCTGCCATGCTACAATGGATTTAATTTTAGGTTCTGTTTTAAGTTTTTGCTATGCAAATGTCGTGTATAATGTTTATCTGCATTCAAAAATTTCTAAAATATCTGCAAAGTCAAAAATGAAAATACAATTATTTCACTATTTCTTGTTTCTTAAACTAATTTAACAGGGAATTTATGTGCACCATACATATTATGAAATTTATTTTAATGTAAAAAAAAATTTATTTCTTATTGAATATTTTTATATTATAATATCCTCCCCCCCCCCCACACACACATTTTAAACCATATTATTCATTACACTGCTAGGAAAGTGATTTTTTTAGTGTCATTTTTGTGATATTCAAGATATGAGTAAAGGGTATAAAAAATTCTGATCAAAATTATGAATTCTATATAATAATTATATAAGATATTTATATTTTGGCAATTTAATAAAATATTTTAAAAAAAACATTTATGTAAAGTAATTAAAGGTCTATAATAATCAGTATTGTAATTCTAAAATTTATACAGAGTAATTAACTTTGAAAACATGTTTTGTACTCTTGGAATTTTTCCTTTTTCTTATATCTCATATTAAAATTACTGTAATATTATTCTTCATACTTTATAAATGAGTTGTAAAAAAATTGAGACAAAATTCATGCAAGATGCATCTATTTTATTATCTAATAAATAAAAATATTAGGAAATTAATAAATTTATGAATATATAGTAAAATTTTTTTTTTGTTGGTCATAAGTGCATTAATAAAATAAATTACATTTGAGCACAACTGAATCTTTTAAGATTAAATTGAAAAAAATTTTTTAACACAAGGCAATTTAAAATTTCACGATTAAATTTTAGATGATTTATTTTAGTATTTTCAACAAATTAAAAAAAAAGTTTTACTTTGATTTCTTTCTTCTTTCAGAAATATTCTGTGGCTAATAATTAGTCACACTAATTTTAGTCACGTCACCTTATGGATTTCACACAATCTGAGAATCGCTATAAAAACTTATAATACATTTTTAAAACTTATGAAAATTCTTTTGTCTTGTATTTTTTCTAAAAACCCATGAAAATAGTGTAAATAACTTTCTTTTATTTTTTTTTTTTTAGGGTTTATTTTGATTAAAATTGTTATAAGTTAATTTATGCATGTAAATATAAGAATTCAATTAAATAAATTCTTTGAGAAATGTATTGAAATTAAATTTTTATTAAATTTATATAAAGAATCTACTAATTAATTGGGAGGGAAAAGGTGTTTGTGTTGGAAAAGTAAGGAGAATTCTTTTTTAGAATATTAAAAATACACCTCTTTTGTATATAAACATTAAGATATTAAAAAAACCAAACAAAATAGAAAGTGGGAATTTTTTTGATTACTTTAGTGGTTAAAATTACGTTGCATATATATATAGTTTATATAAAATAGTTATATTTATATATGGTCAGGGTCAAAGGGTCATAGTAGAATTGTGTTGTCTTGATATAAATAACACCAAAAAATTTGAAAGAGCCCATTTTTGTTTCACAGCAAAAAAAAAAAAAAAAAAAATTAAGATCATTTGTAGTTTTTGGAAGAAAAAGTAGCCCTTGTAGTCTTCGATTGGGGTCCTCCCCCCTCTATTCTTCTGTTTTATCCCCAAGCAGACGTTGGGTGACAAACAGGGGGCCATGGGTCATTGTTTTTCTGGTCTCGGGCAAGCGCAGACATCGGGTCCAATTTACAATGGCTAAAGAATCCGGTGAAAAAGGTTGACGTATAAAGGGGAAACCTTTAAGAAGTCGGTGCCTAGGAAAGGGCTATGAGGCCCCGGTGGGGGAAGATGGAAATTTCAAAATTGGATAGAATTATGGCACCCCTTGGGTTCCAGACAGACGGGGAAAGTGTTTTTGTTTCCCGCAAAAGGGGGACAAAAATCCCGGGACGAGGGCAGACCTTTTTTGACCTGCCCAAAGAGGGGAAAACGAGGGGCGTTTTTGGGAAACCCCCTCCTGGTGTTTTAAAAGGGGGGGGATTTTGGGAACGGGGGACGGGAGAGGGGGAAACTTGGAAGGCCCCCGGGTGGAAACAGAGGGGTAACCCTGGGGTGGACGGACGGACCCCTGGATAAACAGAGAACCATGGGGAAACGGATGGGCCCCTAAAGAAAAGGGAATGGGGGTGCCTTTCGGAAAAAGGTTGAACTCCCGAGGAAAGACTGTCCCCCGCTTGCATTTTTATTGGACTTTTTAGTAACATATGAAGCTATTAAATACTGTTTTAATTTTAAAATGGAGGCTGTGACAAATTTTCTTGCTTGCTAACTACTGACAACGTTACACCCTTTAATAAAAAAAGGGTAAAATGATAGCATGTGCCGTGACCAGGATTGAAACCTGGGTTATTGCGGCCACAACGCAATGTACTAACCACTATACGATCACGGCGCTGAGCATGAGGAGGAAAATAGCGTTCTAAACAAAGTGAGACAGAACAGTAACAGGTTTTTCGTCTTTGACGGATGAAATATATTATTGTCGCGAACTAGGAGATAGATGGCAGCACGAAGTATTTTTGACCACTAATATATATATATTTTAAAGTTAAACTAATTTTCATTCACCCTTGCAAAAATCCCTTATCTATTTTCAAAAAAAATCTACGAAGTTTATGAAGATTAGACATTGCAGTTTATTTAACCTGTTGTTAAGAAGAGCATGAAAAATGATATAGATACAGATCTCAGTTATTATTTTGCAGTTAACTCTTGCAATACTAAAAATGGATAAATTCAAAAACGAAGTTTTTTCAGACAGAGAAGCTGAAAGTAATTACAAAGAAGAAAAACGAAAAAATTAATATTAATTTGTTAAAAGCTTTAGCTTATCCTACGTAACGTAATACGGTGCTGCGTTTACACTCTTCTTAGTTAATTTTTCTGAAAATAAATTAATCCAAACTTTATACTTATGCAATTAAAACAGTCATCTATTTTTTAAAACATTTATTTACAAAAAAGTGAACAAATTGTCGGATTTTCCGTATTTATTTTTTTAAAAAAAAGGTTCAACGATATATTTTTTTTTTTCTTTTCATTCCAAACTGAAATAATTGCGCCAGTTCTGTTGCTCCAAAATGAATAAATTATTAAAAGTTATTCCTTATGAAATTCACACGTATCTTTAAATCAAATAAAAAAACTCAAATATTTTCACTTTTTTTTTAAAAAAAAACCGATTAGTTTTATAAACAATAAAAATTAAATACTAAGAGAGATTCTTAAGAAATGAGAATTTTTCGTTTCTCATTTGGAAATCTGTCAGTGATATCGACCGATATTAAAGGTAAGAATTTTCTTTTCTTTCTTTTTTTTTTGATTACTTCACTTGTAATGACAATTTAATGCTGTAAGGAACACACACACATATTATACGAAAATATGTAAATTTTAGGAAAAATTACAGAGCATAAAAATAGCTTTATAATTAAAGTTTGAAATATTTAATTTACATTTGAATATAATGTTTGTGCATGCATACTGCTTATTTGAAATCTGCAACCATAATTTAATTTGCCTCAAATTGTCTATTTCTTTTAATTTAAATAGGATAACTATAACATGGCCTTCTACTGATATTGTAATTTGTCGAGAACATTTGCTGCATTCTCTCCTATTTGAGTTTTATATTTATACATTGAACCACACTCTTGCAATTTTCTATAAAATTTAACGTTTTCGTCTAATAAAAATTAATATATCAGAATTATAATTTTTTTTAAAATAATATCTGTAACTTGTTCTGTTGGAGTACCATAATCTTTTTTTAAAACATAGTATAAAAATTATTTTGAAAAATTAACAATGAAACAACTACTAAAAAATTCCGTCCCAAAAAGCCTTCGTACACTTAAAAAAAAGTCTCAACATAACTTTAAATATTGTATTTGTTTCTTTATTTAGTACTATGTTAGTAAGATATCTTTTAGCGTCCACAAAAACTTTTAAACGTCTTGCTATAGATTTCGTTAGCTTTTTTAATTTCTGCATCATTTTTCCTTCAATCTTCTGTGGTTATTGTTTTTACTTCACATTTTGCTTTTACGTGTCATGTTTTTTTTTTTAAAATCAAATTCTCGCCAAATATGTTCTACTAAGCTTGAATCAGGGGATTTAGGAGGTGTTTTTTTTTAGAATTTAATGGCAGTTACAGACACAGTGGCGTACATTGCGAGCAGTGCGATTGGAGTTATTATCGTGTTAAAAAAGGAAGTCATCTTCTTTATCCAAATTTTGGACGGATAATTTAAAATTGTTTTTTAATATATATAAATAGAGCTCATGCTTCACAATGCAGTCAAAAATTAAAACTGCTAATCGTGTTTCCTAAATTGGGGGGGGAGTATCGAAAAAAAAGGTTAAAAATTAATTTACTGGAATGAAAAAAAAAAAAATACTTTCTGATATAATAAAAAAAAAACAGATTACATTGATATGATTTTTATATATCATCTGGTGAAAAAAAGGGCATCAAAATAAAGATTTACTTTGGCTCATTAGCTATCTTTGATCCTATAACTAAATAAAAAAATATTTTGTTCGCTTTGCTGTAATCCTACGATGAGAGATTTTTTTTCGTTTCTTTTAACTTAAAATATTACTTTTGCTGGCTTTCGAACACTTATGGTTACCTGCATCCCTTTTTTTGGGGAAATTTAAATTATATAATTTGTTGGGTTTTTTTTACAATTAAAGAGTTTTTTGATACATCGATAACATATTGAGCAATTTGAAGGATTAATTGGGCCCAAAATTTATTTTTTTGGTGTACTGAAACATATAATACAAAAAAACGTTAATTCGTGTTTTTGTGTGTGGGAAAACTGTTTATTTGCCCAAACCCTTTACAGAGAATCCTCTAATATGACGTCTTAATGGGGGCTAAAATGAATTATAACATATCTCCTTTTTTGGGGGTGGCAAACTTTTTAGAATCTTATAGACCGAGTTCCCGGCCCACCACTATTTTTAAAAAATTTTCTTGAACATGCTGCATTTTCCCCATGAATAACTTAGTGGTTTTAATTGTGATGTTTACGACTGATTATGTTTATAAATGTAAATGAGCAGAATCTAAAAAAAATTGGGCATTTTTTGATCTTTTGAAAGGAAATTGAACCCACAAAAAAGGGGGAAAACCTTCGAAATAATGCATATTAATCATGGGGAAAAGAAAATTTTGAAAAGAATAAACATGAAACAAAAAGGAAAATTTTCAATAGCTAATTAAGAATTTTATCAAGAAAATATGAACCATAACTTTACCGCAAAATGCACTTCCCCCCGTCAAAAGAACAAACAAAGGAAAAAATTCAACAGGATATTTGTCGATCATCAAAAAGGGTATTAAAATTACAAAACGTGAACAAAATGTGACAGTTTTCTTGAAAAACTTTCCCGTAATGTTAGCAAAAAAAGTTGTGATTTGTGTCCTTTAAAGGTCACGCCCTTTGGAACTTTGTTCAGTTTTTTGGATTTTTCTCAAAAATTTTGAAAGACAAATTGAAAAAAACCGAAATAGGTAAATATATTTTCTTTAGTTAAATTATTCATGAAATTGTGATTTTTTTTCTTTTATATTGAAAAAAATTATAAAAAAAAAGGGGGGCATCACCCCGCGACCATTAACGTTGTATCGAGTGCACACCCGATCCCGGGTTTTGCTTTAAAATTAAAAAAAAACCAATTGTTATTCATTAAATTTTATATTCTTTTTATTATTAAAATTTATTCAAATGCTAATTCTGCGAGGTTTAAAATTACAGTTCATTCAAAACCGTTTATAATATGAGTATTCATTTCAATAAATCACTTACATTTTGTATACATTGTCATGCACTTGGTTTTACTCTCCACAATTAAGCTATTATATCAAGAATAATATATTATCAATTTTTAAAAAAAAAATAAACCTGTGTTACAGTGGGTACTTCAGCCAGTATAAGAAATCGTAAAGTTTAATAATTATCAGTGCACTCATGGGCTCTGAGTCTTGCAGAGCAAAAGTTTTTCAAAGGAAGGCTAAAAATTGTGAAATTGATACTCAGTTACTTTTTTGATATTTAGCTCAGATCTGTATTTTGTCTTCAAAGTAGCCATCGCAAGAAAATTTGATTCACAAAGGTATGTTGTTAAAAATGGTAATAGTATACGAAATGCTTTTGTTTTCAGTGCAGAAAATTCAGCATCCACCTTCTTATCCAGAATTCACAGAGTGATTTATTACAAAAATTGCCCTTTAATTTCGTCACTGGATGTGAAATCTTGGTGAAGATCTCTTTTTCGGCAGCGCGTTGAGAGCCCTTCTGAAGTATTTCTTGAAAATGGATCCCTAACCCCCATCTTCGTAACTTACATCAATTTGCTCTCGTCTGTGTGGGTACTTGTTGATGCTTTATTATCGCCGAATGCTCTCGCTGTGATTTAAAAAATATATCTATGATTTTGTTTTAATCCACTGCCGTAAATACTTGCCACCGTGAATTATGTACTAACGTATGCGAATTATAAAATGTACACCAAGAGAGATTCGGTAGCTAATCGATTCGGCCAAGACTGACTAGAATTGTACGAAGTACGCATTTTTACATGTTTTGTGCAGACGTCTGTTAGGTTGCCTAGACTCACATGAACGTTCAGTGAGGATGCCAGGATGTACGGATATGAGATAAAGAGCAACATAGATTATGCTACTTTAATGACATTTGTACTTTAGGAAAATGGATCTCGAAGGAAATAAATCTTTAATTAAATATTATTTCTCAATCTGTTTCAATTTAAAAAATTAGAGACAGAAAATAAAAATAATTAACCTATTACTTAAAAGTATATATATATATATATATAATTTACTTAAAAATATATATTACTTAAGATTAAGAGAGCAACATATATAAAAATTTAATACTTATCTTATTAATACTGAATTAAGAACAAGTTTAATAAGTATTAGCGACTTCCATGGGCTTCATATGTCTTATTGCTTTTCTAAAAGTTTTTAGGAAATTGACCCTCTGAGTTCTTTTTCTAAGTATTTAGCTGATATCTATATTTTGTCTTCTAAGTTGCGCCACACCGCATTTTGCACATGTTCCAATTTAAAAAATCAGGCAAGTTGGGAAAAATAAATATAATAATCATCCTATTACTCAATTTTTTGATTAAAAAGTAACATATACAAAAATTTACTTACCATGTTATTAATTTGTACGGTTTAAAATTAAGATCGTGTATTGTAGCTTTAGCGTCAAAGGGCATTATTATTGCATTCAGTAATTTATTAATGTATAAGGGGGGGCGCGATAAAAATTGTGATTGAAAAGGGGGCGCCAGTACTGAAAGATTGAGAAACACTGGTCTAATCCTGAAGCCGATTTACACATCCACGTAAGAACACTTCCACTTCCATGCTTCACTGTTCCAATTAAATTCTTGGGATTAAGCTTCAAAAAATTCAACATTACAGCGAATTGGTTGAGATGACAGAAAATTTATCATTTTTGGTTCTGATGGGCGTATATAGTTTGTAGAAGAAAAAATGAGGAACTTAATCCTAAAAATTTCGTTGAAACAAGAACACCTTCCCTTTCATGCTGAAGTAAGGGGGTGGAAATCGGCTTCAGGATTCGGTAATTTGTAATTTTTTGATGGTATTGTGAATCATGAACTCTATTTAAATATTTTAAAGAACAATTTTAAATTATCCGTCCAAAATTTGGATATTGAAGACGATTTCATTTTTTAACAAGACAATGAAGCCAAGCGCACTGCTTTCAATGTACGCCGCTGGTGTGTCTCTATAACTGTCCCCAATATTCCGGAAAAAACCTCGTAAATCACTTGATTTAAGCCCAGTAAAACATATTTGGTAAGAATTTGAATATAAAATTAGAAAACATGACATATAAAAACAAAATGTGCGTAAAAACAATAACCACAGAAGATTGAAGAAACAATGATGCAGAAATTACAAAAAGCTGATGAAATCTATACCAAGACATTTAAAAGTTGTTGTGGATGCTAAAAGATATCTTACTAAGTATTAAATATTAAGAAACAAATACAATATTTAAAGCTATATTGAGACTTCTTTTAAGTGTACAATGATTTTATGGCGCAATATTTTAGTGGATTTTTGTTTTTTTTTTAAATAATAGTTATACTATCTTTTAAAAATTGTTAATTAAATTATTTTATTAAGAGCAAGTTGTATATGTCATAAGAAAATTACAATTACGATATATTGATTTTTATTAGTCGAATAAATTGAATACGAGCAAGTGTACGAGCATTTTTGTGGTCCACTATATAAAGGGTGTTCAACCTTAAAGTGATCCAATAGCTAATTTCCAAACTGTTCAGTTTAGACATGCACTTCCAATTTAAAAAATGTTTTAAAAAAGGTAAAGAATGTTTTTACGTACTTTTCGAACCAAAAAACCCATTTAGAAAAAAATTACAAAAATTAAATTTTTATACGGTCCTCAGGTCCGATCACTTATACTTAGAAAAAGATGCAGTACACAAAAACAAAGTAAACACAAAAAGTTTCATTTTATTACGATAAAAACTGGCCGAGTTATGGAACTTTGAAAACCATGCATTTCATGCATTTCCTGGGCAATTTCAAGAAGCTAGTAAGGGGCCGTCTCCAAAGTGAAATTAATTGGAACTTTGCCAGGAAACTTTCGCTCTTTCACGTCACTCTTATGTAAATCGTTTTTAAACTTAAAGTAAATATTACAATAATTGAGTACTTAAGAAATAAAATTTATTATGCGTACATATAAAACATAGACAAAATAAAATATTTTGGAGTAAGAAAACATTTCAAAAGCAGTTCCAAAAAAATAGGTTTATTTGCTGTGGCTTCAGACCGATTTGTTGCGGTACTCGATCATGGCGAACATTAAAATCTGTTGTATAGTCAGCCGGTAATCGCATACAGTCGTATTCTAATATTACGAATTCTAGTACAAGAGAACGATGTATACAAAATGAAGAATACTGCGAAAGGGTACTGTTGAAAGGGCGAAATGAAATAAGAGGAGGTAGATTTATGCCTTTAAAATTTCCCCAGTCGAAGACATCCATCTTATTGAAAATTGCCAGTACTGTTCAAGCTTGAAAAACGGGAGTTTTTTTAGACGTATTCCCTTATTCGTACCGACACCTTCTGGGATACCCACCTAAGGATACTTATTTAGATAAAAGTGGTTAAGTTAAGCATTCAGTTTACTATTTCTGTTGTACGTTCATTCTAGATTCTCATTTATATAAATTTACCTAAATTGTTAGACGTTTAAGTTATATTCTTAAAAAAAGTCGGTAAAATTTAAATATCGTTCATTTTGAGAATCCCACACCTCTAGCTCACCTGATAATCAAAGATATGGCACCAAAGGGGACCATATCCATTGGCCTTAACAAATTTAATTTATATGACCCGGAGTAGGAAGCTTGAATGGGTTTGATATTTGACCAAAGTGTGCTTTTCCGGGTCGGAAAATGTCCCGCGAATTTGGAACCATAGACAATCAAATGGAAATTACTAGAAATACCTACGATTTAGCATGTGCTTATTTGAAAGGTCATCTCCGAGGAAGGCCGAGTTTTGGATAGATATTCGATCAGTGTTAGTGCAGATACAGCCACGGATTTTGCAGCAAGCAGAATTATCAAAAGCATTCCCCGCCATAAGAATAGAAGATTTGGAGACGGTTTATGCCTCTCAGGAAGGAATCAGGAGCCAACAGTTTTGTTTATAAATTTAAAAATTGCCCAAAATTAGAACTGGGGATTGTCGCAGGGGACTTGGTAGATCACATTTTGAGACTCTAACACAAGTTCAGGACTATATGGAGGTCCGAAATCCACAAAACACGGTACAACTTTTGGAGATCTTAGCTAAATTTGAAGAGAGGTATTCTTGCAAATTAAAAAGGGGTTTGCAAAATAGTGATAATGTAGAAAGACGGGGTCGAAATGAGCAAAGGATGTCTAATATTGATGATAATCGCAGAAACTGGAGAAATTCAGAAGTTGGGCGTAGACCAAATAATGGCAGAAATGATTATAGGGGTAACTATGAGAATGGCCGTCAAGGAAATAAGTGGTTCGAGAGTAGGAATAGATTTCAGAACGATGACCGCAGATTCAACGAAAGGGGATACCAATTTAGAAAGGGAGATCGAAATGATGATTTTAATAGAGGGGACCGCAGAAATAGGGGTTCGAGTGAGAATTTCAGTCGAGGCGATAGGATGCAAAGGGGACGATTGAATGTTTTAAAAGTTAATGAGGTTCAAAGTAATCAAAAGAACTCAGCAGTGGATATACCGATTAAACTTTCTGCGATATGTGTATCTCCAGTGGAAATTTCATATGTTCTTATTTAATTAAATGAAACATTTTTTAAAGCGTTATGGGACAGTGGAGTGGAGAAATCATTTATATCTGAGGAAATATATAAAAAATATTTCTTTTTATAAGCAAGTAAGAAAATCGCGTGCTCAGGTGATAACAGCACAGGGAGCGAAATGTCAAAATATAGGAATTGTAGAATTGAATATTCGAATTAGGGAGTTTGAAAAACCTTGGTTGTTTCATGTGTTGACAGACTTGGAATACCCATGTATTCTTGGGGTAGATTTCATAAGTGGATCAAAGATTGTTTTAGACTTTGATCGAAAATCGTTAAAGATGCCCGATTCGCAAATAGATAAGGTGGTTAAATGAATTGAGGAAGAAAATGTAGAAATAGATCTGTCTAAGACAAAGTTGGAGGATAAGCAAAAACAGGAGTTTCAAAATTTGTTTAGTAGTTTTAAGGGATTGTTCTCAGAAAAACCAGGTCTTACTCATGTTTTATACCATGAAATTGATACGGGAGATAGTCCACCGGTTATTTCCAGGCCGTACAAGTATGATCGGCAAAAACAAGCGATACTCGAATTCCACATAGAGAAAATGTTACGAGAAGGAACCCTAGTTCCAATTCAATCCCCGTACGAGTCACCTGTTGTGTTATGTAAGAAAAATAATGTTTTACCACCGGATAATCTGGAAGCATATAGATTTGCGGTTGACTGTAGGAAACTTAATTCGGTCACGAAGTATCCACGCTATCCCTTACCGTTAATAGATGATTTAATAACGAATATCTCCTATACGACAATAATGTCATCTCTTGATCTAAGAAGCGGGTACTTTCAAATGGCACTAAACCCCAGTGATATTGTTAAGACCGCGTTCGTAGTAAAAAGTGACACCTATGCATTTCGGCGTATGCCATTTGGCGTATCAGGGCGGCTCCCAATTTTCAATAAGCGATAGAGATCATATTGAAACCGGTTATAGGGAGGTTTGTAAATGTTTATATGGACGATGTTATTATCTCGTCTCCATCATTCACTCAGCATGTTGAGCATTTAAGGGAGGTTTTTTCGATATTACAAGATGCAGGATTGTCCTTAAATAAAGAAAAATGTAGATTTGGTTGTGATGAACTGAAGTATTTAGGATTGATTATTAGTAAGGAAGGAATCAAAACGGATGAGACAAGCAGGAGTTCAAAAAGCCTTTCGAGTTGTTTACGGATGCAAATTCAATAGGTTTGGGAGCAGTTCTAAATCAAGAACAAAGACTAGTTATATTTGCTTCACGTACTCTGAACAACGCTCAGAGGAATTATACGGTAACCGAAAGAGAATGTCTAGCAGTAGTGTGGGTGCTGAATAAATTCAGAACATATTCAAGATCACTGCCTGTTAAAGTTATTACAGATCCCGCTGCTTTAACACGTTTAACTCATGGGAAAAATTTGTCGAATAGGATGATCAGATGGGCACTCAAATTAGCAGAATTTTATATAGAATGGGAATATAGACCTGGAATTCAAAATGCGGTGGAGGATATTTTATCCAGAAGCCCTGTTGAAAGTATAAAGGGAGAGAAAGTTAATTTTGCAATAATCAGAGATTTAGTACTTACTTCGCAAGAACAGTTATTAACAGAGCAAAAGAATGATCCAGAATTAGGTCATATCTATAGATATTTAGAAAACCCGGAAGATAACTCAGTTAATGAGACGATAGCTGAGAATTAGTCCCGCGACTTCCGTCTAATTGAAGGCTTGTTGTTTTATGCGAAATACGCAACGTCGTTAGGTAAAATGCGTATATACATTCCAAAGTCTTTAAGGAATGAAATCATGAGAGAATTTCACGACAAGCCCATAGCAGGTCATTTTGGACGATTTAAAACTTATCATAAAATAAGGGACGTTTGTTATTTCCCGTATACGAGAAAATTTATTGATCAATATGTCTCTACATTCCATATGTGCCAAGTTAATAATTATAAAAACGCGTTACCAGCTGGTTGATTAAATCCGATTGTATCAAATTATCCAAATGAGATAGTTACATTAGATTTGTTAGGTCCGTATCCTACATCGAGAGTGAGATGTAATCGATGTGTTTTAGTAATTACCGATCATTTCAGCAAATGGGCTGAAATCATACCTCTTAAAAAGGCCTCGGCTCGTATAATAGCGGATACTTTTTTTGGTAATTTTATATCGCGTTTTGGAGCTCCAATATAATTAATAAGTGATAACGGTCCCCAATTTATATCCGAAATTTTTGAACACTTAAGTGAAATATTAGGCATAAGGCATGTGAAGACTGTTGTTTATAGACCTCAGGCAAATAGAACCGAACGCGTGAATCGCGATCTGGTGCAAATGATTGCAAATCATGTAAATGATCAACACGATACTTGGGACCAATTCTTACGTGAGTTTGCTTACGCTATTCGTACAGCAGTGAATGAAACGACGGGAAAAACCCCTGCGGAATTATTTTTGGGTCGAAAGTTGATTACCCCATCTCAAAAATTAGTTAGTCATGGTTTCGAACGGAACTGAATTTGCAGTAAGAGATATTGAAAAAATTGTTTGATGAAGCTAGACGGAAAACAAAAACTAAACATGAAAGATGGGGAAAATATTATAATAGACGCAGGCGTGATGTACAAATTAAGGTAGATGACTGGGTCTTATTAGAGACACACCCTTTAAGTTCAGCAGCGAATAAAATATGCGCGAAGTTTAAACAAAAATTTAAAGGTCCTTATAGGGTGTTAGAATTAAGAAATAATAATAATGTTATAATATGGCGGTCAGGAAAAAGGTTAACCGTCAATGTTGATCAAGTGAGAATATATCGTCATAGGAAATGTGACGAGATTGAGATAGGAACAGGTAGCTCGGATAGCATTAGTTCACGTCAGGAAACGAGTAGTTGGGAAAGCGTACAACGAAGATCAAATGAGTCGCAATATGGTAGGAAGAAGGGGTCAGATGTAAAGCGTGAGTTAGAGGAAAAAGGGAAAAATCTTAAATCAAATCAACGTGTGAGACACACAGGTAGGGCTGATAAGCACGGACCACTTATTAGATCACTACCTAGCTCTTTTTCAAATAATACAACAAAGATTAAAAGAAAACGCCAAGAAAGATTAGGATATAAACGATTGCATGGAACTTGGTCAAGCGGACCACAAAGAAAGTTGCAGAAACGTATAGACCTTAAAAAAAGAAAATTATCGTCAAATAATACTACTAATCTTTATATAAGTAGGAAGAGGAACCGAAAGGAAGGAGCAGTGGTTCAAGATAGAGAAAGGTATAACCTCAGACCACGCAAGAAGCAGGACCAGGAGTCCCGACCGGCCAATGGAGTGAAGTCAAATCAAGCCAGGAACAGCCGAAGAGAAAACTACAGACCCTACATCAGGAAGTGAGGATCAAAGAGCACCCAAAAAAAATGGGGAAGAGGAGCGAAAGTAACAGAAAACTATCATTGGAAGTTCTAGTAGGGGGATGACAAGCCATAAAAATCAGGTTGTATTGTTTCATTTTATATTCTTTCCAACAAGTGGTCGGAAGAATTTTGCAAAAAAGGAAGTCTCGGCGGTATATAAAAAATTTTAATCCCAAACAAAAGTTGACACTACAATGAGTGTTTTTTTTTTTGAACTTTTGACTTGTAAAATTTTTTCTCAATTGATGGAGAAAACAATTGTAATCATATTTGTTTACTTCGATGTATGACTTCACTGAGGTGCGACAATTCCTTTGGTTATTTGTTTTGATGATTTGTTGAAAAATGTTTGTAATTGTATAGTGTGTGTGTGTATATATATATATTTTTGTATTGTTTCATATTAATGTACATCTGGTTCAGGGAAATGCGGCTTAGATAGGGTTCTAACAATAACATTAACCGCGCTGCGCGACTGATGGGAAGTTTTTTTTGAGAGAACCAGATGATATATATATATATATATATATATATATATATATATATATATATATATATATATATATATATATATTTGTTGCAATTTAAAAGTAATATATAATGTATAAAAATTGTGAAATATACTGGTATTATGTGAATATAGATTTTGCCAAGTAACTTAAAGAGTTTTTATTTCAGGGTGACAGACCCTGAATTTCAATTCGAAAACCAAGTCTCAAAATTTCTTTTTTTTTTTATTGGATGGAACAGCAATAGAAGATTACAGAAGATTGTTATAATAGTTTTTAAGTAACATTAAGTAGCATTTAAGTAGATTTAAGTTAGTTAAGGGGTATGTGGACGTCATTTTCCCATCTAAGTCATAGATGGGTTTTTCCCGGTCCCGTAGCCCGGACGGGGCATACCCATATTTGTTGCAAAAGTGAGAATCTACCATGATTAAAATGCATAACTGTTAATGTTGGTCTAATTAATTGAGTAAAATTTATTGTGGCTGTCAAGAGTTTAAATTAAGGAGGAATATTAAAAATTAAATTTAAGATGAATGATGAAAATTAAATTTAAGATGAATGATGAAAATTTAAGTTGAATATTGAAAATTAATAGTTAAAATGAGGATTCAAGGTTAAAATTTAAATAAAACTTGGAAAGTGAGGAGATTAAGAAATAAAAATTTAGGCACGTAATTTTTTTTAAAGGGGCATTAAGACCTCGAATAAATCACGTTTTGCTTTTTGGGGGGGTTGTGACGGGCTCACGCGTCTTTTCTTTAACATAACCTCTGGGTTCTTTGACGGCCAAGATTAATGGCGACTCTTTTCCAACCAAAATCCAAGAAGCGAAATGCGAATAAAAAATGCAAATAAGACAACTTTTAAAAGAACAGAAGTTTCAGTAAGCAGGATTGCAATTTAGGGAAGGTTATGTGTGGAAGATATACGAGCGTGAATTGACAGCCTATCGTAAAGTTACCGGGATACCCACGCGCGCCCAGACGTTTCAGTACAGTGATTGAATCTTAGTTTGGATTAAGGTAGGACTGGTTATTTGATATTAGGACTTGTAATATTATCAGAAGTGAGAGTAGGTGGATAATATAATTATTTAGATAAAGTGGTCTAAGTTACGCGATTCGGTTTAACTATTTCTGTGTGTTCATTCACTCTAGATTCTCGTTTATATAAATTTATCTAAATTGTTAGACGTTTAAGTTATATTCTTAATAAAGTCATATTAAGAACTTAAAATGTCTGTTCATTTTGAGAATCCCACACCTCTACCTCACGCTGACAATCAAAGATATGGTCACCGAAGGGGGACCATATCACACCATGTTTGTTTTTCACTACAAAATAATCAACCTCCCAATCGTCTTGAAACGATTTATTTTTTTTTCGAATATTTTTCGCTTGTGAGATATGAATGATAGTTAAAACTTAGTTCCACCCATAAAATTGTCGCTACTCCATTGTTGTCTGTTATCACTAGCAGTAAACGTTCCAAATAGAAAAAGAGTATAAATTCGTACTCCTTCGTATTGTACGTACGACAATAAAAAGCAAAATTGATATATTTGATTTCTTGACAAAGAATTTCCCACCAAGTTTTTTATACAATGTTCCTAAATAAGTAAATTTCTCAGAGCAATGGGCCATGACCGGGCCACTTAAAAGGGCTCGGTAGGCCGCAGGTTGAATATCGCTGGTCTAAGCTGACTGAGATAGTTTTGCCGGTAACCAGCTGTAGTGCTTTGAAAGAAGACATAACATATAATTGATTTTGCTAGGTAGTTTATATTTCTTTGTCCACACAACACACACGTTTGCAACTTTTTTGTCACAGAACAACCATGCAAACCAGTAACCATCACTTTTTGAACAATTTCAGATGACATTAAAAAATAAAACTTTTGATTGAATACTAAAGAAATTTTTACATTGCTCAAACGGATTCTTCACTATTTGTGGTTATTTAAAGGTTGAATTTAGTTAATATTAAATAATAGGATCCAATTTAGAGAATAAATTTTTAAACATAAAATTGTCCCACTGTTTATATATTCTGATTTCACAGTAGTGTTTTGTGCAATATTTGATATGTGTGTATGTCTGCCTTACTTTATATTAATAGGAAAAAGCTTTCCCTCTATCTCTCTCTACTCTCTATTGTTTCTCTCTCTCTAACCCTGTTAACCTTACATAAAGAAAGCTTTTTAGTGAGGATAATGCAATGAAAACATGATATGTAGTACAATGAGAATTTATTTTGATTATAATAATTATAACTGTACATTTGATTTTAAAATTGTTCAGTCAATTAATTTAAAAATGGAAGAAAGTCTTTAAGCTAAAAAGACATTAAATACAATAAAATAAAGAATCAATGAGAGAGAGAGATAAAAAAAATAAAGATTTCAAAATATAAAAATCACTCTACTTAAATGTCAAGAAAATCGATAAAAAGTGCTGTCAAATAAAATAAAGTGCTGCCAAATTATTTTTGATTTATTAACTTAAATAAAAAGTTATTTATTTACATAAAAAGCTGAGATGATATTCTCAGCTGCATTGGATAATATTTTGCGCTCTCCCCTTTTTTATAGATAATTTTCCAATAAAAAGAGGGAAAAAAATGGTTTTATGTGTGTAAATAAGGCATATCTTTAGAATCTGAAGTAGAGTTCCCAGTCATAAAGCGATTATAACCACTTTATTAAACAAAAAATTCTAAGCTCCAAATTTTTTACATTCATGAGATTTTATATTATAGATTTCTTTATTAATGAACAAAAAAATTTTAAGCTCCAAATTTTTTATATTTGTGGGATATTATAGATTTTTTTTATTAATGAACAAAAAAAGAAATCTTTAATGTTCCAGTGGTCTAAATTCATGTGACGTCATAGTCACATGATAATGATAACCATGTGATTCTAGCCAATCAGTTCAAAAACTCATGTGTCGTCATAGTCACACGCAGTGGCGCACACAAGGGGGTCCTCGGGACCGGACCCCTCTTCAAAGCCCCTGATTTTTCGATTGATTTTTATCATGTGTATGTGTAGTTCATAAAATTTAGTTAAGTCTTTGTTATTAATAATAATTTTATTAATTAATGCTAATTATTTATTTAATAATTAATTTTTTACTGTTTTTTGTTCCCGAAAATCGACAAAATCAAAAGAATATGTTGGGTGGCGTATTGGAGCATGATACAAGAGTAGTGGACTTTACCCTGGACCCCTCCCCCCTTTGAAAAATTCCTGGTCACACGATAAAAGATATCTTGTGCTTTCAGCTTATCAGTTCATGCCCTTCATTGTTGCCAACTTTTGCTCTTTGCAGAAACTTTCTCTTAAAAAGTATATATATGTATACAAAAGGCATTTTATTTAAAAGTACATGCATAAAGTAAAATATTTTTTTATTGATTTTAAAAAATCTTTTTGAAATTTTTTCTTATTGCATTAAAATTTTTGTACCCAATTACGAACTTTGTAATTTTATCTAATTGTAAGCTTTACAAATAGAACAACGAGTACGATTAGTTTTATGCCTGTTTTGAATTCAATGGAGAACACGTGTTTGTCGTTATCATGTGACCGTCATGAATTGAGCCGAGTGGCGCACACAAGGGGTTCCTGGGGGTTCAGACCCTCTCCAAAGTCCTTGATTTTTTTCCGATTGGTTATAATTCTAAGTATATAGTACGTAAAATTTAATTAAATATTTGTGATTAATGATTAATTTTATTAATTAATGCTAATTGTTTATTCAATAATTAGTTTTTTACTGTGTTTTGTTCCTGAAAATCGACAAAATCAAAAACAGCATGATGCAAGAAGGGTGAACTTTCAACCCCGGACACCCTCCTCCTTGAAAAATTCCTGTGTGCGCTACTGATTGAGCCCATTAGCTTATAAAACAAAAATTTTATCCTAAATAGTATTTGTTAATAAAATTTTGTGGAGAAAAAGGAGTGAAATATTGAAATATTTCAATTTATCTTCATTTTGTGTGTTGTGTCATTTTGAGATGTGCATGTCGGTAGAGCTCCTGATATCTGAAATAGAAAATAATATAGTTTAATATATGTTTTATTCTTCAATGTTTTTCTTTATGTACAATATGTCCCATACTTTCGGTTTCTGATACTCTGTCAAATGTATGTTAATTATGCATCTTAAAGCAAAAAGTTGTGCATTTTTATGAAATATTTCTCGTCTAAAAACAAATATGATAAATAGCCATAAATGTATAATTATATAAATTAATATTTTGAAAAAATTTTTTGTTTGAGAAAATTTTCTGAGTGTGGGACTTGTTTTATCCCGATAGTCAAAAATAGTTATAAGCTAAAATCTTACAATTTTTTAAATATTTTATTTAATCCTTAAATTTTATAACATTTTCTCTTTCATAATATTGAAAAACAAATCAGACTAATGTAATAAGATGAATCAAAGTATTTTATAAGGTAAACGATATCTCTAAAAGCTGGAAAAGCAAATATAAATTATGCTGGACGTTTTACCTATGCATATGTTTTAAAGTAGCAAATTCTTTTTAAACCGCAATTCGTAGTAATATCACTATTTTTGTGTGTGTTTGGTGTATTATTATCTCACAAATCTGTCAAAAGATTTTGTTTTAAAGGAATGTTTTAAGGGTTTTGAAGATTAATTGGGGAAAAACCAATCTCAACATCGTGAAGGAAGGATTCGATCTGAGCATCTTCTGTTTCGAAAAAGAGTATCTTAGCGATCACGCCAAAACGATCGTCTTCACGTGATGGCTATTACTGGTTTATATAGATATCACACCGCCGCACTACCCCATGCCACTGATTCTGCGAATAGGTGAACGAACGATACCATATTCGTGGCGAGCGTGTGAGTAGTTGCGTCACTCGTGCGTGACGGCTTGTGTGGGTTGCGTCATTTATGTGAGATGACTTTGTGGTATGACGGCTTAATTTCTATTAATGTATATAAATGAGAGTATTATTAATTTATTTCATTGTACATTTTTCAACAAGTAAAAATACACTAAATTTACCATAAAATCCGGCGTGTAACGTGCACTTTTGATACCAAAAGTACGATTGAAATTTACGGGTGAGCGTTATACGTCAGGTATAAAAGCAACAGCATTAAAAAGAAAAGAAAAGAAAAGATGAGCAAAAAAAATTATTCTATATATATCGAAGTACTGTTCCTTAAAAAAATGAAATTAAATTAAAGAATTGTAGTTCTAGATGTGTGTGTGTGTATGCTATTTCTTAAAAAGCCTTGGATAATATCTCAAATAAATGACTTCAAAACATAAGAGCATTGCAGAATTACATTTCAGGTTTCTTCGTAAAAAAGGGGGTGCGCGTTATATGGCGAATATACCTAAAAGTTCAAAAATGAATCTTGAAAGTATAGCTGCGCATTATACGACGGTGCGCATTGTACGCCGGATTTAACGGTATTTGAATTTTCATTAAATCAATTATATACATAGTCTTGTAACAGTTCTATTTATAGTTTAACTTTAAGTTAGATTTATGGCAATTAAGTATGTAGTCAATGACAGTGGTGTAATGGAAAATATTAGCCCCCTGCAAAATCAGGTTTTGGACCCCAAGCCGAATCTTATAATGGGTACGTACTTGGCATCGGTCAAACTTTGGGCCCCCGAGAATCCTGGTTCTCACCCTCCCGCGTTGCGGAGGTGTACGTTACGCTACTGGTTAATGATATGTATCAATAATGTGTATGGTGTTTTATAAAAAAAATTTATTTTTAAAGTTTTATTTTAAAAGTAATTATTACATGGGACGTTGTATTAAGGGAACAGGGTACGATCTATGCAAAAAATTTTAATTTAAGGATTTTCAAAATTTTTTGGTTGCCCCTATGTGTGTACACTATGTAAAGCAGATTTTGTGCTCAACATTTCATAAAAAGCTAGACATTTATTTTTTAAGGAAAAAAACTTAAAATTTGTGAAGAGATTTTAAAATGCTACTCCTCCTACAAAAAGTTTCATACACACTTCAAATTTGATTTACAAGTACATCAAACTATGTTTAACAAAAGTTGGTATGGGTTTTTTGATAACATGATTGGTATTAGGACAATATTTCTTTTTATGAATGCTTATTGAAAATTCCTTAAAAAATATATAAATTCTGAGCTCAATTATTTTTTTAAAAAATAAGTATTGCTTTGATTCAAAAATGCATA
Source organism: Trichonephila inaurata madagascariensis (assembly GCA_019973955.1). Classification (NCBI taxonomy): domain Eukaryota; kingdom Metazoa; phylum Arthropoda; class Arachnida; order Araneae; family Nephilidae; genus Trichonephila; species Trichonephila inaurata. The sequence goes on along the minus strand of BMAV01014235.1, from coordinate 4,210 downwards.
CCAACTTTTGTTACATGTACTATTAGTAATAGGTAAAAAAAAATCAAAACATTAGGCACAATAGAAAAAAAGCCTTAGCATTTTAAATGAAGACAAACTAGTTATTTTATCCTCTGATATAAGTAAGTTTAAAGTTTTGATTTGCCATAAGGATGTGAATAAAAACGAACGTAAAAGCTATCAGAATTCTGCATTTTTTAAGTTTAGAGCTTTCAAATTTTGTAAGGTTATAGAAAAGTATATAAAGAATAATTTAGGCTAAAAAATTAATTTTGATTTTTTGACCGATTTTTGTCAATTGAATCGTATTGTGTCCCCTTAAAGACTTACAAGTTTAATTTTTTTATTGTTCATTCCTCATCAGAGTATAAACTTCTGACTAAAAGGAAAACACAACCTGCTTTAATTTCATGGGACAGATGAATAAAATAATAATAATAATAAAAACCCACTAGAATTCTAACCAGCATCATCATGGTCCACTAATAACGATATTACGTATATAATGAACTGTCCATTTGTAGATAAAGGAGCTTTTTACCAACTGTGACCTTGATGCAATATAAAATTCGCAAAAGTTATGAAATAATTGCTTAAATCGCACACCATCACTTAATTTTCAAAGTTAGTACATAGATGGCAGCACGAAAGTGCGAAATCACTATTAATTTTCGTACTTTCAACGGATCAGCGGATGAAATCACATATATTCCGTAAACATAAATAAATTAAAAAAGAATTACAATTAAAATATCTAAACATATTACGATTTATGATGAGAGAATTAGAGCTTTGACCATATCCGGTATTTTTAAAATGCCGGAAACGATTTTGAAAGTGTCATATTCATCTTTTAAAATAAATAATATAAGAGTAAATATTCTTTCTTTTTTAAAATAGAAATCCGAAGAGATATTTAAACTTATTTTGAATGTAGTACCTTTTCTTTTCACATATTGCCGATAGGAATTTTTAGTATAATATGTGATCTTAAGAATTCCCATCTACTAATCAAGACAGCATACAATGAAAATCTTATTAAGAAATTGAAAGGATTGAAATATTTTTTCGTGTTAAAAGAATTTCGTATTAAAGGATATTAAAAAAAAACATCTATTCAACAAAATTATATTTATTAGAGTACATTTTATTTATATAGATAGGTTTTTTTGCACATATTTAATAAAAATCTACAAAATAAAAACGGCTGTTATTACAAAATTTTCCAAGTTTTTTTGAAAAAACAAAACATTTATTGAGTTTTTAGAAAATAATCTGACATTTTTTTTTTTTGTTTTTTGTATTGTCTTTTTTAGCATTAAATAGTCAACAAATGGTTCGGTGTCGTCTATTTTGTTAGTCATTTTACCACTGGAATATGGACTAAATAACTGCCCATATTTTTTATCGTGTTCCTCATTTCGGATGACGTGGGAACAGGAGCTGCATTATTCATTTCATTTTCTTCATCGGAATCTACTCAACGATATTTTTTGAGCTTTGAACAAACCCCAAAATATCTTTGCCATTATTGGGGCTGTGCACACACATTATCATCATCTACTGCAGTTTCCCAAACTTTTTTGTCTCATAGACCCCTTGCCATATATTTCAGTTAGGGGTAAACTCCTGCTTACTTAATTTTGATTTTTTTCAAATTCATCAAATTAAATATGTTTTTGAAAAGCTGTACAGGGTATTTACTTTAAAAATTTTTTTTTGTACTGAAGTGAAGGTAAAACTAGAAAAAGAACACATCTTAATTTTTAGAGCATGGTTTTTTATATAACAGTTAAAAAATTTTTTAATTTAATTAACTGATCACAAACAAAGGGTTTTAATGGGGGGGATGAATGGATGCTATTGAACAAATATCAACATTTGGCATCAATTTTTTTGGGTTGAATACTACATCTCCAGTTAGTACCCCCGTTTTTTTTTTTTTTTTTTTTTTGTTATGAAAATTGGCGGGTGGAAATTTCTTTCCACTAGAAAAGAAATTTAAAAAAAACTTTCTAAACCGATATCCCATAATTCCTCATAATATATATGTTTATATTATAATGAAATATTACGTAAATTAATAAGTAACAATGGAAAAAGTAACTGTTAATAAAAAAAGTTTTGTTGGAATATTTTTTCCCATAGTTGGAAGTTAAAATAAAATTACAAACAGTTAAATGGCCACTATCTTAGACCTCCTTTACCCCCCCTTTAAAGGTAGCTACTTGGAACCCATTTTTTAAAGAATAATGATAATTTTCATATTTTTATGTCATTTTAAAAAATGTAAAAAATTGTTGTAGGACTTTATGAAAAAAAAAATTATTTAAAAAAATATTTTGGCAAAAAATTAACTTAAAAAATCTTTTCCAAATGTTTTCCTTTTGTAAAAATGCTTCTATTGTATTAATTTTTGCCTGTTATAGCTAAACCCCCTTTCAGAGGCTCAACTAAATTTTTTTAAAAATTCCCTTATTTTGAAATTACCCCATTGAAAATTTTTAAATCTTTTTTTTAAAATTTTCCCCCTTTTGTTTTCGTAAAACATGGATAAAAACTTCGAGTTATGCGTTTTAAAAAATTTTTGGCCCCTGTACAGAAGTCGGCTATATACGGAAAAAAACAAAAACATTTTTAAAAAAAAGGCAGGAAAAAAATTTAAGTTAATTTTTTCCAAAATATTTATTTTAAATTTTTTTTTCATAATGTCCTTACAAAATTTTAACATTATTTTTAAAAACAATACACAAAATAAAGAAAAATTTCAAGGCAAACATGTTTCCAAGTAAGGGAACCCTTGGGACCCCCTTTAGGAGGGGGCCAAAACCCCAGGGGGCTATATAACCCCCTTTGGAATCATGATCTTTGCAACAATTCTTTATGATACGTATAAAAAAAAACCTGTAAAAATTTTTCAAAAATTTTCAAAATTTAAATGACGGTTCGGTTTCAATATCCTTCTTCCATCTTTTCGTCCTAGCGAGTCGTTCCGGGGGGGTCACTTCCCAGCATTTCCCCCTTCCGTAATGTTAAAATGACCAATTTTAAAATTTTTAAAAAAATTGGGAAGCAGTCATGAATTTTTTTTTTTGCATTCATTGTATTGTTTTATTATTTTAATGGGGGCATTTTTCAAAATTTGTTAGTTTTTTTTTAAAAAAATTTATATGGGGTAACACGTCAAAATTTTAAAACGGTGAAAATTCTTTTACATTTTTAATCCATAAATACACTGGGTCAAAACTTAAGCAACAGGGGGGTTTATTGCCATAATTTCCCGAAAATCATCTGAGAAAAGAAATTTAAAAAGAGGGGAAGTATTATGTGAAAAGGATGACGAAAGAGGCGCTGAAAAGGAATACAACGCATACGGTAGGAATCAAACAAAAGCAAGCTTTATTGAACGCATAGTATCGTGACTCATGATTGTCTATCCCAAAGGGAAAAACAACAAGCAGATGTTCCTTAATATGGGTATGCCCCCCTTACTACAATGGTTGCTTTGACCCCCCGCATACTGAACCAGCTGGTGCCATTTCTTGAGGGAGGGGGCCCATTCCAATCAACATCTGTTTGAGTTGTTGGTTTTACTCCGGATGATTATGTGGCAAAAGCCCCCAAAGCATCCCCCCATGTTCGATGGGATTTAAATCTGGGGGGCACGCTGGCCAATCCATTAGTGATATCTTCACTTTCCCCAGCTCCTCAACAGCAAGAGTGCGATGTGGCGTATTGTCATCCATAAACGAAATCGGGGCCCAAAGGCACCTCGGAAAGATGCAGATGGGGAAAATACCTCCCCAATAGGATCCCCGGTTACAGACCCCTGTCGAAAATGGGAAGCTCAGTTCCTCCGTTCAGCATAATGCCACAACAAGAACCCAGGACCACCGTAACGATGTCTTTTCCCTTTATGTTCTGGGGTCCGGGGCCCGATCTTCTCCCAAAACAAAACGCGTTGAGAATCGCTTCTGGTACTGAACCGACTCTCATCCGTAAAAAGAATACGACTCCGATCAGTTGTCCAGTTTTTGCTCTGTCCCCCTGTAAACGGTGGGTTTTGGGCCCCTTTTTCCCCGGGAGGCAGCATTCAGGGCGGGGGGAACAGGCCTTTTTGAAGGCGTTGGGCCATAAACCCTCCCTTTTCGACCGTTGCTGTACAGAGTTTCCAAGGCGTTGCTGACTGCTGTTGAACTTTTTTTGCCTG
>BMAV01014234.1:0-23852 GCA_019973955.1 Trichonephila inaurata madagascariensis | reverse complement strand
TAATTTTTTTAAATTTTTTTTCTAATAAAAAAAAATTAATTTTTTTTAAAGAATAAACTTTTCATAATAATTTGTGAGAAAAATAGTTTTTAAATAATCCGATAAAATGCAATGAAATTTATAATATATATGCTATAGGCCCTTCAGAGTGTAACAAACCGCAGGTTTTAAGACAACTACATTTAATCACATTTTCACCATTTTTAGCAGACATGCAGTAATTTTGAAAATCATGAATCAAATTTAAATGCTATAAAATATTTATTTCATAAAATATTTTTATCTGTGTTTAGAAACTTCAAGGATCAAAGTATATCAATGACTTAATGTAAAATGTACAATTTATTTTTATTTATACGTTTTCTACTAAAAATTTTGTGCTTCAAATTTTCTTAAAAATAATTTTTTTCAAAAGGGCGATAATGTATTATTTAATAGTTATGATTTTTAAGCTTATTTATTTCTTTAAAATAATAAAATTATTCAGAAAATAAATTTTTGCAAAATTTATCTCCGAAACTAGTCGGATACCTTAAGACAGAGTCGAGAACGAGAACGAGGGTAAGGGCCCAGTTGGCTCATGCTTTAAGACGTCCCTGCACAGGAATTACTTAAGATTTCAGCGTCAAAATAGAAATTCAGCTAATATGTATTTAGGAAAAATACTAATGTAAAATGATAAAGATTTTCTAAAACTCAAACTCAGTGGCGCAACAGTCCATGAGGGCCAGAGCCTACTGTGTCCATCCCAGTATACGTGACCATTGGGCGCGGAGGTACATGAGCAGATGTACCGATTAGGTGGTCAATCTGAAGCGAGACCACCAGTGTTTAAGCTCCCAAGCAAGCTTGGTACTCATTTATCGACCCACTGCAGTAGGGATGAAAGGCTGAGTTGACCTTGCCCAGCACGGGAATTAAAGTAATTAAAGTTATTATAAGAAAAATATTATACGAGAATTCTGCATTGGTTTGATTTTTTATTCACTTCCCACTATGCGGCTTATTGTCCTTTCTTTTCAGTAACGCTGTTTCAGCCTAATAAACATTTATAGCGACAAATAGGCAGTGTCGTAGTTTGCTGCCCAACAGATTTCCGTTCAGTAACTGAAGTTCCCGAATTACTGCACCAAGTGCGCTCTTAGTAAATGAATATCCTTAAATAGAGTCTATCCCTCTTGATCAGTTTCTTATCAGGGCAGTTGCCCCTCTCCCAAATATTATCAACCTTATTCCGAAGATGAAGCCCAATGGCTGAGTGGTAGTGTATCGCGCTTTCATGTCACAGGTCCGGGGTTCAAATCCCGGGCTGGGCACGTTCGATTCAGCCCCTTTCATTCCTTCAGAGGGTTGATAAATAAGTACTAAGCTTGCTTAGGAACGGAAAACTGGGGATTTCGCGTCAGACTGACCACTTGACCAAAACATGTGCACATGTACCCCAGTGACTAAGGTCACATAAACTGAGATAGGCACAGTAGGTCTTGACCCCCATGGGCTGTTGCGCCACTGAGTTCAGTTCAGTTTATTCTGAAGATAGGTTAATTTCCTGTTGGGTAGGATTCTTTATTGCAAAATAAGGGCGAATGGATGACTAAGTTCTCTTATGCCTGAACTGATCAAACAACTGACAAAATATGGACCGAAGAAAGCACAATAATGGAACTTCTTTTGGAGGGTAGTCATTACTGAATATATGGATGCCGAAAAACTGAGTAGTAGTTGTCCATCACACTTTTATTTAACAGCTAATGGTGTGCATGTTGAATATTTTTTAAATATTTTTACCCATGCCCACAGACCATATATCTTTATGAATAATTCAGAAGAATATAGGCCCATATGTTCAAATGTTAAGCAAACTTAGTATACTGACAAAAGCTGTATATTACTTCATCAAATAAATATGTTATATTATATAACTTTAATTAACTCAGTGGCGCAACAGCCCTTGAGGGCCAAGGCCTACTGTGCTCAACTCAGTATACGCGACCTGGACCTGAGGTGCATGAGCAGATGCTCCGATCAGGAGTTCAGTTTGTTAAATCCTCAGTGTTAAGTTCCCAAACAAGCTTGCTGCTCATTTTATCGACCAACTGAAGGATGAAAGGCTGAGTCAATCTTTCCCAACCCGGGGTTAGAACCTCGGACCTGACTCATCTAGGACACCTGAAATTATTACAAAGTACGAAATTTCGTGGCAAAATGATCGCTGTTCGTCACTATGATTGATGGGAGACTCTTTAAACATCCACAAATAAACGATTCGAATCATCCTACACACTTTAACCCCTGAACAAAAAGGAATGTGAGAAGTGCTCATTGCAGAGATATCATTTTTCACAGCCGCTGAAAACAATCCAACCTTCTTGAAGTCTATTGTAACAGGTGATGAATCCTAGATTTCAATAAGATTCTGAAACAAAGTGACTAAGTGCGAAGCTGAAGTCAAAATTCACTGCAAGCCAAAAAATCAAGGAAAGTTCCATCCAAAATCAAAACGATGCTCATTACATTCTTCGATAGTAAAGGTATTATCCACAAGAAATTTGTTCCAACTGGACAAGACAGACAGTTACAGGTCAGTACCATTTAGCTGTTTTAAAGAGTTTGATGGCCAAAATTCGTCCAAAACATCGAACTGAAAGCAGTTGGTGTTTGTTGCACAACTATGCACTTTCCTTATTGTTCGTCAATTTTTGGCAAAAAATAGTGTCTGCATGTTGAACCATCCACTGTATTAAACAGATTTAGCACCCTGGACTACTCCTTATTCCCAAAACATAAAATAAAGTTAAAATGGTGTTATTTGGGGATATTTCGACCATACTAGTAGTTTCAACGCGTGTTTTTCAGATATAATTCCACAAAGTGATTTACAAAAGATGTTCGATTCATTAATAAATTGCTGTAACGAGTGCATTGAAACCCAAGGATTCTATTTTGAATAAAAACCAAACCTGGAATTGACTTCTTGACCCAATCTTAAAAGTTATTTGACGCACTGAGTATATGTAACGATTTCACTGGAATTAAAATATGTGACTGGGATATCTTTTTCTTGTTATGGTCGTTGAAAGAATGAGGTATAATTTTGGTATTTCAAGTGCAATTTCTATTTAACAAACATAAAGGGACGAAACGAAACATAAACACGTACAAAACGTACAAAGGGACAAAATGTTTTTTTCGTTCCGGAGATCTTAGCTTTTGTAATTTCCTCAGCCAAAAGCTTTGGTAACCATATGATTTAGTTATTTAATACCGCGATTGGTCAGAATAGTTGGATGATGCAATATTACATCAGTTCATCTTGAAAATTACTCACGTAACAGTTTTTAATTAGATAAAGTTGGATTGAAAGAATATTTCCCGTTAGGCAAGTAAACTGAAAAAAATAGCTATCACGTGATGTCTTGAAAAGGTTTATGGCTATCATACATACATTAACTAAAACTCCTCGACAGAAAATTTAACTGAATTATCCCCCTACACACATATTGTGGGCGGTGTGTCATGAATTCAAATCCTTGAGCCAATGAAGAACTGTCGAGTAGTGAAGCTGATGCACGCGCGCGTTAAATTTGTCGATGTTTAAAGTCCTCCCGTTGGCATTGTGTGGAAGTTCGGTGAGGTGTGTGTCAGCTCAGGTATTGTCCTCGTCACTTAACCATGGCTCAAAATTACTAGGTTCATCATTTGTTGAGGCTCAAAATCCTCACGTTGGCGTTGTATAGACATTTAGACTATTGAAGATGGACCTCGAAGTTTTGAACTACAGTCAAGTGAACAGGACGACATCTCAGCAGGAACCCTCTCCTAACTTCCTCGACAACGTGAGGACTTTGAGTCACGTCCGATTTAACGTGCATTGGTACCTCTACATGGGCTCGAACGCATGACACGCGCCACTCACGAGTCCGTAGCCATGACCACTAGGCTATTGTGGCTACATAGTTTGGAGAATGTAGCTAATCAGATGGCGTCTAGCCATTGGATCGAGAATCAAAATTACGAGTGAGTAAGTGAATATTTATGCAGGACTATTAAGCCTCTCGAGGGCTTTTGGTGACGGACCTCTTAATTTTGAACCATGATCAAATGACGAGGACGACACTTGAGTTGGCACCACCTCCCCTAACTTTCACACCACACCAACGGGAAGACGTCTGAGCCTCGACATATTTAACATGCATCAGCCCTATCTGCAAGGAACATCTTTAGCGGTACTAGGCTCGAACTCAATGGCATAATGTACACACAAGTAAAATAAAATGGTAAGTGATACTAGTATTGTGTGTGGGTGTTGTTCAAATAATACTGGAATTCAAGTTGGTGTGTTTTCCTGGATTTATATTGATAATGCAGTAAACTTAAATAAAGCAAAAACTTAATAATCTTAAAAAATTAAATCATCACAAGTTAAAATATTATAAAAATTCTAGAAAACAACGGCACACCTAGTTATGTCGAAGCCAAGTTCAAGATTATAATAGAAAATATCCGAGTTAAAAACAACAGCACCCAGATGCGCTGAAGCCAAATACAAGATTAACAAACAGGCAGAATCCGTTACATCTGGTTCTAGTCGAGATAGACCACATGGGTCTGAGCGCGGTGACAGGTACGCTCCGCCCACACAGAGAACCATAATTCGCAACAACCCGCAATACCCTAGGGGGACCAAAGAGATGTTATGTTATCGTTTTGCAATCCTTTGTAAGATCCGGCTTGGGGTTCAAAACCTGACTTTACAGGGGGCCCTAATATTCTCCGTTACGCCATTGCTCGAAATCATGACATGCCAGCCACGAGTCCATTATCTTGACCACTAGATTACCGGCTTTAAAATTACGAATCCGTTTCCAATAGCCCTTAAGTTGTTTCAGAGTGCGAAGTTAACAAAGAGAGATAGAGAAAATTAGTTTGATTTCTTAAAATATTCCATTTTGAGTACTAAAAATACCGTTATAAATAAATAAAAAAAAGTATGAAGGGGAGTAATTATTTCTTAATTAGAAAAATCTGAAATTATAATCATTATCATGGAATTTGAAAAGGTTTTCTTGATAATTATGCTTGATAATATATTATTATCACTTGCTTTGAATTTAAATTTAGAAAGAAAAAATTATAGAAGAAAGCTCCTAGTTTCTAAACAACTTACATCTAACTTATTTCTTTTACACACTAGTCATTTTGTTTGCAAATAATATTTATTTCAAATTTTCTTTCCTTGAAAGAAGGAAATGTACATTCTTGTGTGGTTAAAAAAAGAAAAGTGTGTTGAATAAGAGTGTAATAACTTTTCTCTCATGGATGTATCATGATAAACCAATTAAAAATACTGGTTTCTGAATAGCTCAACTAAAATAATATATGCCTTTAACTGAAAAGTAATACGGCCTGGGTTTTTGAAGCATACTAAATTGACGGCAAGAGTTTCCTTTTCCTTCTGCTTTTTTTTTTTTTTTGCTGCAATTATAGGCAAACCATTTCTTTAGGTTGCATAAAAAATTATTTTTTTGAGTGACTTTTTTTTTATATTTTTATAAAATGGAAAAAACCATTCTTTATCTTCCCCTATTGAAACAGCATAACGAAAAATTAATCTCTTGTTTACCAAAAAGTTTTTATTCAAATTATAATAATATTATATATATATTTCTCACAAAAATTGATACTTATAAATTAAACATTCTGTGAAAATAATTGATACTTCTCTTTAACTTTTATTTTCTTAAAACTATTAAATTGAAAGTAATTTACGAATGATAAGTTAATACTTTAAAATTGTTCGATTCAATTCAAAAATGCTAATAATTCTAAAAACGAGGGAATTTTCTTTAAATTTGTGAGAAAATTTGATTTTTAAAATATTTATTATTCAAACTAATTATGTAAAAATTATTTAATATGAAACATTTTGCAACAATCATATTTACAACGTTGAAGTTGTTTACATTCACTAAGTAAAATTTAAAACTCTTGTTTATTTATTGAGCTATTAAATTATGTTTACACAACATTCTAAATTAAATGAATAAATTAAAAATTGGAGTTTTATTTCCCCCAAGTTTTGCGATTTTTCCTTTTCATCTCTTTAAGAAATTTTTATTCGTGTTATATTTTGTATCCAAAATCATTGACATTTTCCATCCTTGTAAAATGTTTCTTTGTTATACTGGCAACACGGGTTGTAATGCTTTGTAATACAGTAGAATCCCGAAAACGCGGCACTCGATAATCCTGCAGTCTGGATAACTAGGACTGACCCTTGCAAGTCGAAAAAACCCTTTGTACAAACCTATTCAAGGTCCCGCATTCCTTTGTCTGACGTCACACTCTCACTTTTCCTTTGTTTAAGGGTATTTGGGCAGTTTATTTTCTGTTGTATTCTCAAGCAAGCTATACATACAAGTGCAGTACAATATTTTCTGAGGAAACATTCGAACTTATTCTTTTTTAAATCCTATTCTCGATAACCCGGCCAACCTTCGGTCCACATCTGGCCGAGTTTTCGGGACTCTATAGTATCATACTTTGAAAAGATATCCAGGATGAAATCTGAGTGACATTAATTACACAATATCCACACCATGCCATCTGAGGACTTTTATGGAATATTAATAATAGAAATAATATTGAAAGAAACTTTTCTGTCAAAAAAAAAAAAAACTGTCTAATTATTTACAACGAAATTAAGACATTATACACAGATCAATTCTGATAATTTACTTTTTCCTTTACATTTGAAATGTATATTTTTACTCTTTATATATATATATATATATATATAGGCCAATTCTCTACTAACAAGAGATAACATCCAAACAATAACATTCGACAAACAAAATGACAGGGAAAATCACCACAATGAAGGACAAAGAGTAATCGAGATAATAAATATAAAATGGATGCTGCAGTGTTATGAACATTACTGACTTAGGACGTTATTATATAAAAAATAATTTATAAAAAAGTGGGGTTGAACATGTTTTTGGCCAGCCAACCTTTCCCCTTTTTTAAATAACACTGGCAAAAACCAATAGGAAATAATGGATAGAAATATCAAATCCATTACAAGATAGAGGTAACTACCAAAAAATTACCTTACAAATCAAACCCCCGCTAAATCTAGGGGGAAACATTAATTTGTTTTCCAGATTCTATACCTAATACAGATTTAAATCCCAAAAAATGGTGAAATGTAGCACTTTAAAAAAGATTAAAAGAATGGAAATAAAATTATAATAGTTGCATATTATAGCATAACTATAATAACACCAGAGTAAATATGAATAAAATAATAGTAAGTAAATTTCTAATCTAATATTAGATTATGGAGATAACTATAGCAAAATATTTGTTTATAGTAAAACTATAATCAATCTCATAATTTTAATCTAACTATTTTGAATAGCTTTATTTATATAACTATTAATAAAATTAATTGGGTATTTCTATTTAGCAATATTTGAAAAATGTTTATAGTTATTTTTATAATATCTGATTTTTTTGACAAAGAAATTTATTACGTTGTATATAATTAATAACAATTTCTGAATATAGAAACATGTCATTACTTCCCAATGAGGAACTTTTATAATATTGAATTAAAATCTTCTCTTTTATCATAAATATTAGAAACTATTACATTTTTATATAATTTGACATGTATGTCAAGAAAAATTTCTTCATTGTTGTTATTATTGTCTGTATTAAATTAAGATATTGTGGATAAAATTAATTTAGTATAAAATTTTGTTTGCAAAATGATTATATCATCTATATAACGAATAAATATAAAATTTGGTATTAATGTAACTACTTTCAAAATAATGTAAGTATAAATTGGCAGAACAGTTGCTCACTAGCACTTCTATGGAATCCTTTAATCTGCTGATAATAGTTACCTTTATGGTATATAGTTCTCTTTAAGTACGGCCTAAATGGTGAACAAAATCATCACCATTAACATTCTTAATACAATTGTCTTTATGCTTAAAATTTACAGTATATTAGTCAAATCATCAATATTAATAAGTTAAAGATCTTCAAATCTAAACTATAATTGAATAAATATTTTTTATCTTTCATTTTTCCATAGTGATTTTGCTACTTTTTTAAAATGGCTGAGGATTTAAAGATTATTTCTTGTACCGTACAATATTCATGGAAATTTTGCCTGTTTTACTGATATATGTATATTAAAACCATTGTAACTGTCTAAATTTAACTGGTCTTTGAAATTTTGGGAGTAAGAAATATATGTGGAAATTTAAAATTATTATTAATTTGAATTTTTAACTTTTATGAAAAAGCCAAATGCGTTTATTTATTTCTCTACTTCAAGAAGACTTAATAAGCTGTATTATTATGAAATAATTGTTGATCAATAAATTATAATAAAATGTATTTATATGAAGGCAAAGTACCTGGCACTTTATCAAACATAAACTATAATAAATTTATTTTGTAAATTTTAATCTGGCTTTTGTCATTAGTAAAAAGGAATTTGTGTCTGTACCGCGGTTATATATTTGGTAGCTGCTTTGTAATTTTATCTTTGAATTCTGTGAATACCTCTATGAGCTACTATATTTATCAGTTATTTTAGCTATGTAAAGTATTCATAAATATCATTTTATATAGCAGTTGCTGATATTTCATTGCCAGGCTAGAAATCATTAATCTAGCGGTACGCTGTTCGCCATCGGCTTTTACAAGATTATTTATGCTTTTACAATATTGAGATCTGTTTCTTATGTAACGTATGATGGCCGATCAATGAAATCTTTAAATCACCTACATTTACATAGTAAGTTCATCTTTTGGCTGATATAGTTAAGAATTGGTACTATTTTTTATTGTATTAAAAGCTTTTTAAAGTGATATTTTTGTGATGGGAAGATGACATGTGTTTTTAAATATGTCAGAAAAATTAACATTATCATATGATTTATTCATAAGAAATTGTACGGTATTCCTATTTGAGTAATCACTTATTTACATTCAACATTTATGTTATGTTTATGTTTCAAATTTATGAATGTCATAACTAATGTACTTAAAAGCATGACAATCACAATTTATTTTAGAATTAGTATCCTTCTGTAATACACATAATTTGTCTTTACCTTTTAAGATTCAAACATAAAAGATTTAATGTTTTATGTTAAAATTGTTCTCGAAACTGTACATTATCTATAATACTACTATCTGAAAGGACTTTTTTGTGGTCTCTACTTAATCTTTTAGTTCTAGCCCTCTATTTTCTTATTGAATCATTATTAACCTTATTATTATTAAAGCTCCCGAGAATTTTGTTTAATTGCATTTAGAATATTTTTCCTTGGTATAGGATAGGTGCATTATAATATTTAATATATAAGTAATTTTCCACCATAATCCATCCTTTAATATTCCAGGAACAACTTTAATAATATTTCATTGATAGATTCAAAACCATGTATTTGCCTTTAAATTCATCTTCATTTCCACTGTTTAGGCTGAATTTTCATACTATTGATATTTAGTATCTGACCTATGTTGATTAATTCTAATATTAATTTTTATTGATGTCTGTCCTATATATTTAAATTGGCATTTATTGCATGTCAATAAGTAAACTCTGATTATATGTCTTACAGAAGGTAAATTTAGAATCTCTTTGATTTGAATCATTATGGATCATTTACAAGTTTTACATCTTTTGTCACCACATCTTTTGTAAAAGGAATTTTATTATTACCAGAATTACTATTTGAAGATTATCTAAAATATTACATTTGTAGGCATTAGAGTTATTTGTAACTTTGTTTATTCACAAATAATCTTTTAAATTCTTTAAGTATTTTATTCAAAATACTCTATAGTTTTATATGTGATAAAAAATCTCGCAGAATCTCTACCATGACCTGCATTCAAAACCTTGTCACTATCTTCTGTGTTCATCATGTCTGTAGAGTAAATTCTGTTAAAAACTAGAGCCTAACAGATTATAATATACTACCAATATTAAAATACTAATTGCTAAAAATATAAACTAACTAATTAGCCTACCAACTAATTAGCCTATATATATATATACGTGCTAATAAGTTTTGTTTTGAGTGCTTGAAATCTGTCAAAAAGTGTTTCTAGATCTATAGGTGTGGCTTTGTCCATATGAAGTTCAACTTTATCAATGTTCTTTACATATAAGGCTGGAATTTCTTCTTCAAAAATTGGTTCTAAAATATTCTGCTGATAGTAGAGTGAATTAATTTTGGCTTTACTTGAGACTTTTTTTACTTTAAATTTGCCGTTGTAACAAAATCCTGCGACTATCATGAATCCCTTTGAAAACTTTTCTGTACGCTGAAGAAGCAATTTCGTACGGTCATTCCGGTTAGTTGAGCAAAAGAAAAATAACATTCTCTTATTACACACAGTCACTTATATAAATATATCCATGCTCTCTTCGTTGAGTGTTACCCCAAATTTCCATTTTTCATATAATCTTCTACATTTTTTTTCAGCAATATATTTTGACAAAAGTAGATGAATTTTGAGTTTTATATACGCTTATCTTTTAAGCTTCTACCGTCGGCCATCCGACTCAGTGGCTCAACAGTCCATGAGGGCCAGGGCCTACAGTACCCATCCCAGTATACGTGACCATTGGATGCTGAGGTGAATGAGCAGATGTCCCGATCAAGTGGTCAGTCTGAAGCGAGACCCCACCAGTGCTTAAGTCCCCAAGTAAGCTTGGTACTCATTTATCGGCCCTTTAAGGTAGGGGCTAAGCTGGAGTCGACCTTGCCCAGCCGAGATAGGGCGGACCTTGTGGTGTGGAAGCGCGATACACTACCACTCGACCACTGGGCCTACTTTGAATCATTATGAATGATTTTACTCACAGTGCCGGAAGACATTCCTATTTTCGATGCAATGAATCTTTGAGTCTGGCAGATTTTCTTTTAGGATCAGAGACTTTACTTTCTTGATAGTTGCCTGAATTCGAACAGTCGAACAGAGGTTTCGTAATCATGTTTTCATTTTCACTTTCAGCTAAACGTTTTTTTCTTTCCAAATTTCATATGTTATATATACCTTTTTTCGAAATGCAATAATTTTTTTCCTTCCAAATTTCATATGTTATAAATTCCTTTTTTTGAAATGCAATAACCGAGATTCTTACACTGCTTTATAATTCGTTGATACGAGTATTTCTCCTTGGAAAGCGCAGTTACGTAACTTTCGAGCCATTATCAATTTTAGGTGCCATTTTCAAAATAAATCTTTTAATTTACTTTAAAATCAAATGAAATATTTGCAGGCGATTGTTCTGAAATTGTCTAAGTTTTATCTCAAAATGCAAGCGAGAAAATAAATTACAAAATCGTTTTCATAAAGTGCGAATGACCTTTTGTACATTTCAGAATGTGTTTACAATATTTATATTTAAATATAAGATAATGCCCATAAACATTAAGCGTTTTTTAGTTTCCTCTAATTTTAATATGAGTCATAATATTATAAAAATATCAATGGTGAATTCTGGGATGTTTTTTCTGATTATATAATTAGTTAACGAAAAAAATTATTTACATTTAATAAAGAGTGAACATTTGATCATAAAATTTTTTAGATTTACTTTTGAAAAGGAAAGAAAAACTTTTTTCTAGAAGTTCAAAAACAATTTGGAATCTTCTGATGTTTTGAGATGATGAATGAATACGGAATTGTGAAGGATAGAATAAAAGAATCTAACTATTAAAATTGAACAAGAATTTTATTTGAATTAATAAAAAATCATTTGAAGGAATTTGGAATAATATATAATTTACAAATTTTCTTAGAAAAATATCCAGCTTAAAAAATCATTGAATTTGATTAATTACAATCACATTTTGTTAATTTCAAATAAATACTTTTTTAAAAATTTTCCATAAAATAAGACCTAATTTATGAATTGCTATATATATATAAGCTGTATATGATGAACAAGAAAAATACTTGCTTAAATTTTTCAAACATTTGCTGTTTTCATTTCTAAATATCAGTTTTGTATAAATATAAATTATTTTAAGAAGAAAATTTTATTTAGGTACAAATTACATCTTGGATATCAATAAAGAATCGTTTACTTTTTTACAAAATGACAAATAATCGAATAAATAAAGTCACTCTCCTTCAAAAGTTCCACAAAGTCTATTTAACAATCGTTTTTTTATTTGACAAATCAATGATTCCTGCTCACAGTTTTTGTAAACAATCTGTTTTTATTAATTTGTTGTGTACTATTTTACCCCAGAAGACATTTCTCCACACATTCCTGAATTACTTTAACTTGGGCCACGGGAAAAACGATTATCACCAATGGTAATTTGTTTGGGGCTTTTAGAGATTTTGGGGTTCATCACATTTTTTAAGAAATTCGTAAGGCCTATTTCTTTCAATTAGAATATTTAAGTCTGACTCTTCTTTGGAAAAAAAACATGATAAAGAAATATAAACAAAATTTAAAATTGCATTAATTGAAAATGGATTTTTCTTGTTCATAATTTACAGGCGATTTTTAAGAAAAAATTGAGATCAAATTTCTAATTTTAATACAATAAATTTGATTAGGATCCAGTTGTGCTCCAGTTGTTATGATATCTGGACTTCAAAATATAACTCTCCCGCAGTAGATTGGATAAAAAAAAATTCTAGATTGGTGGAATATCTATTCTTCCATTTCATTATCATATTCCCAGTATAATTCTGGAGGTGGTTCAACGTTCATTAGATTAAAATCACCGCACTCATTTCCAGTGAACATTTCTTGATCCTCCATTTCTGTATCCGTAAAAATGTTTAGATTCCTGTTGATTAGCAAGTACACTAAAAAGGAATTCAGTACATATATTTAGAAATACGCAGAATTTTCTCCATGTCAGAATTTTTTTAAAAGCATAATGTACAGAAAAAAAAGAATATCGCTAACACAAAAAGTCATCGCTTTATTTTTTTGTTTCTAATCGTCCTCTCTTCAAAATAAAACATAATTTGAATTTTGTTTATAATATCATGATGTTTTTAAATGATTACAAAATGACGTTATCGAATCTAAATCCTTCGATTTTCTATTTATACCGGGATTTGCCTAGATTTCATAAATTTTACATTTAATGGCAAATTTCAAAATCTGATACTGATGATTACGGAGATGCATTTTTTAATTTTGATTTATTAAAAAAGGTTTTCTTAAAACCGACAAAGTGGTTTTTATTTCATTGTTTTAGGTATTAAAAATGCCGTTTAAAATTAAAATACCGAATTCTTTGTTAAATAGTTTATAAGGTAAAATAAATTCCTCATAAAATCTTACCATTTTGCATTTAGTCTTATCATCTAAACTCTACATATTTTTGCATAGACTACTGATCCAAATTTTAATATTTATGTACTTACATGTTGTAAATCCTTTGGCGAGAATTTCTCAACATACTCTATCCTTCTAATATAAAAATACAATGTAGAATACGCAATAAATTTCAATTGTATAAACTCGGGTATATTGCGAACCTTCTTTCAATGTTTACCACTATGAATTTGATTTCAGTTGTGACTGTTGTTACTCAAAAAAATATTTTTAAATACAAAATAAGAAAAGGAAAAAGATAAACGTTGGATGTATTTAGTAACTGAGTTTAAATCTACTAATAAAAATATTGTACATAGGATAAAAAATTCGTGATAATTTTTAAAGTACTCCATTCACACTCAATATTTGTGATCTCGTAAATAATAATGGTTCCTACGTATTATAGCAATAATGCCAACGTTTAAGGTAACTCGCCAAATTGGTAACACCGATTTCGTATGTGTTGCATGCGCTAAATTGACAATCATGTGCTTCGTTTCATATAATGTCGCCAATAGGTTGTGATAATACGTAAGTACCATAGTAATAATTATTACCTGAGTTATCTGCTTTATTTGTAATATAATGGGTTTCCCTGAATTAAGAGACAAAAGCAATGTTTGCAGACAAAGCATTCATTTCAATCATAAAGTACCACAAAATGTTCAAGCTCTATCAAAAGTTAGCAAAAATAAATCAAATTGCTTTTCTTACCTGTGGTAACTATAGATACCCCCAGAAGCATTGGAACATAAAATATTTCACTGAAAGTGGCTTCGGTGTAACTTGGGTTGACACAATCCTCTAAGACAATCTTTGGTTTCTGAAGACAAACTTCAATAAAACGCTTCAGCACATTCATGGTTGTAACCTCCGTGAGTGCTTTTGATTTATGGCACTTCTTTCCAAGTCCAAAACTCAAATCTACGGTTTTACTTGCTTAAAAAAAGGAAAACAAGTGATGGATTTCGACAGTACTGTACTCATACGTGAAAAGCTGTTGCTATATACTTTCAAACTTCTTACAAAACAGCTGCAAATGAATTTTTATTAGAATGAAAATTCACTCCAAATTGCAAAGAAAATATTTTTAATAAATTATTGCAATTAAGAAATTTAATGAATGATTACATAATATACCGTCGATCAATTTTGCCAAATCAAAAGACGTCGTCAAATACTGGCGTCCGTATTACTGTGTTGGATTACGCGCAGGAATTTTTTTTCACTAATGGTTGTATATCGCGGCATTTGTGACGTCTTTAGATTTGAAGAAATTTGGGTACTTACGTATTAGCATCAAACGAATTGCGCCATGATATCAAAACAACAAAAACTCTAACGTGTTTTATATGAAAAAAAAGAATGAGTCAGAGTCACGGATTTTGATGGAAAAGTGCAAGATTCGCTTGGCGCCAATTTGGCTGCGGTGACGTTAATATGTAAGTACCAAAATTCTTTGAAGGTATAATATGTTATTTTTTAAATTTTCTAATGGGCTGCGGA
This sequence comes from Trichonephila inaurata madagascariensis, assembly GCA_019973955.1. Lineage (NCBI taxonomy): Eukaryota > Metazoa > Arthropoda > Arachnida > Araneae > Nephilidae > Trichonephila > Trichonephila inaurata. The sequence continues at coordinate 8,950 of BMAV01014234.1, read as the reverse complement.
TTGTGTGTGATGTTTTACCATTGCTGCAACAATCGCTAACTTTTAAGATAAATCGCCAAGTTGGCACCCTCAATTTCGTATGCGTCGTATGCACTGAATTTGCAATTATGTGCTTGGTTTCATATAATGTCGCCAATAGGTTGCGATGATACATAAGTGCTCATTGAACACTGCTACCAACAATCATGTAGTGTGGATACATTCCGGCCAAGTCTTTCTGCAGAAAGGAATGAAAATCCGCCTTCTCGCGCGTAACCCTATTACACCATTTTGTTCAAACTCGGTAAGCTGTTGATAATTGTTTCTTCGTCTTCTTAAAGGCATTCTTGGCTAACATCAACTCAATACGTCAAATTTTACAAACAAATAACGCTCACGAACTTTACAGCACGCATTTAAAGCAAACCTGATTTGCAAGTTCTGAGTGGCACTTCTAAAGTCACACTTTAGCCCGAAATTTGAATATGTCATCTTTCACAAGTGTAAACACGCCTACCAGATTTCTTTTATCTAACATAAGTCTTTCTAGGTGTTGGGATTTTTTTCCCTGTCAGTGTATATGACTGAAAAATATCTTTGTTACTATGAAAACGATTAATCTTCAACTGTTATAACTAATTCCAGATGAAATATCGCCAACTGCAAAAATGTCCTGCCGACCCCAGTGCGATTTTTAGTAGAAAGTCAGTACAATTAAAACTAAATAATACGCGTAAGTAACACTTAGTACGTAGACAATACTAAGTAACGTATTATCTCAACTTATTGGCGACATTATATGAAACGAACCACATGATTGCCAATTCAGCGGATACGACACTAGCGAAATTGAGGTTGTCAACTTGGCGAGTTATCTTGAATGTTGGCGATTGTTGCGATAATACGCAAGTACCAAAACTATTATAGTTTGAATTTTTAGTATATCTTGTGTGTCATCGCCAAAATTGTCTACTTGGTAGGATTTGGCCGGGTTACCAAAAAATACTTTTTTAATTATGTTGTTGTTGCTGCTGTTACTAATGCTACCTGATTGGCAAAGGCCAGATCAAGGCCCACGAAATTCATCATGGTAAAGGGCTAAGTGACGCCTGTCGTTAGCCATAGCTTTGAGCACCATGCAGGTGACAGTACTATTTGGCTTGGTTCCACCCCAATTTAGAGGGAGAACACTCTGGGGGTGGTCAGGGCCTCCCATCTCTCTTCCCCTTCCACCAACCACATGAGAAGACTTGCGGCTCGATGGCTATTTAGAGTATCCCATTCCGCAAAGGCACTATACATTTACAAACATCCATGTCTTCTCCGGGATTCGAACCCAGTCCCTGCAGCACCGCAGTCAGCGTCGCGGCGACTAATTCTAATTCTTTTAATTCTAATATATATATATTCCTATTGTTAATTTTTACATAGAGAATCACTTTTTGATTTTATATTCCTTTAACAGTACAACATAGGGAAATAAGTAATCAAGTTGATTTTAAATTTTATAATTTTTCCCATTATATATATATATATATGAAAATAAATATAAATCGCAATATTTCAATATTTTAATACTTTTCAAGTTAGTAAGCTGAAAAAGTAAAAAAAAATTCAAATTGATATTTTTTAAAAATGACTTACTGAGAAGCTGTTTCACATCCCACAGAATAAGGAAAATCAAAAATGTAATGTTATTTTGAACTTAAAAAATATTTCTTATAAAGTTGCCAATCGCGAAATGAAAATTCAAACAAAATATTCAATTTACATCATATTGTTGAAACTATGTTTATGAATTTGTGACACTGTATACCTGTACTTTGCTGATGATTTCATCATTAACAAGTAATATAAAAAAAGAAAAAAATTTCTTTTTTTATAATTAAAGTAGGAATAATAACTAAGTAGGAATTGACTTATAAAATTCCTACTTAGATCAACAAAGAAAATTTTTATTTCAGCTACATTTTATTAAATAGTTGCAATTAATATAAATATGTATATACATATGTCAGAATCACAACATTAAGTGGCAATTAATTTTTATTAATTATCATTAAAGTATCGTATTGTCATCCAAAACAATCGTGTATATAAAATTTCAGTGCAACTGAATGCTTTAAAACGTGAGATAAGAAAACCTTTTCAAGTTTTGAACAGAAGTCGCCAAAATGGTCGCTAAGTCACCAAAAATGATGGCGACGTGGCTGTATGTGTAATTCTTTAAATAATTAGTTTTAATCAATTAATTTTTATTAATTATAATTAAATTACTGTATTGTCATCCAAAATAAACATGTACATAAAATTTCAACTCAATTAAGCGCTTTAAAATGTATTTTAATAACGATTGAAAATTCCACCAAGATAAATACATAGAGTGTGTGAGCTAATAGTAGAAATTGAAAAATTCAACTGTTTTAGTCACACTTTCATGTTTTGAATCAGACAAATAAGCAGAATTGCAGAGTAATTGTTTGATTATCCTTTTCCCTTAACATTAGTAACGTAAGTCACTTATTGGTGAACTGACACCCTCTATCACATCATGTGACCACAAATTTACAATTTTAAGGTGATTTTTTCACTGATGTGTCTTACATAGCCGTGCTATGAATCTGTAATCTAAGTAGGTTGAAATATTTGACTCTGTTTTCGTGGGTAAAGGATATCATCAACTTTGACACTCTATAAAAAGAAAATTTTTGCATACGCTACATAATAACGCAATATTACATAAAATATTACATTAGTATTAGATTAATTTTTTGTGTGACCCCAATGTGAACTTTTAAAGACTAGTTCCCAAACTTACTGTCCCCATGGACCCCTTTTTATATCAAAAACTAGGCCATAAAACCCAAATGAAATAACTCAATTTCAATGGCGTAAGAGAAAAGGGTAGTGTATTATCCCAACTATATTGGCGACATTATATGAAAGGAAGCACATGATTGCCAATTCTGCATATATGACACATACGAAGTCAGGGTTGCCAACTTGCAAGTTATCTTGAATGTTGGCATTGTTGCGATCGTACGTTAGTATCTAGAAAAATTATAACAAACTTTTAGGCCCTGAATGGTAAATGTTGCCGTAAAAACAAAGTATAAATAAAACATTGTGATACATGTAGTAGTATTTATTCAAATTTTAACATTTATGAAATGAAATATATAGAAACACATTTTTTTCTCAATGAGATGGTTATCTTCGTAACCATAAAAAAAATTATACTACTTTCTGTAAAAGAAAAATTTGTTACATTCACTTCACATATCGGGATCATGCACAAAACAAAAGTAAACTGTTAGTTAAATGTATGACTCTATTATACTGCCATATTTTAGACAAGTTATGGAATGTAGCGGCGACATTCCGTTCATATTTAAAACTTCATAGACAGCCGCACCGAAGATCGGCCCAATATTCACGTGCAATGCTTGTCATTACCTGTACTAAATTTACCTATAAAAAATTATTCTAAAGATCATTATATTTCCAAAAAAATTTTTTAATGCTTAAAAATCATTAAATACAATAATAAAATAATGAAACAATAACATCATACAATAATGAAAATGGGTTAGAGATATTTTACTTTATATTAAACCTTTCGCCCCCAATATTCTCCACACACTCCCAAATTTTAATTTTTCATAGTCTCTTTTAGCAGTCACAAATACTCCCAGGGATCCATAGGAACAACTTTGGGAACCTGTATTCTAAAACAGGAAAGACCAACTCAAATGACCTGGTGGCTCACTTCGGAAAAACATTATAATCCCACGGGCGCAAATATATAAAAAATATATTTTTACATTAGATTTAGACGCATTACAAACATTTAATGGATTAAAACAAAGGCAACGTGATAAAAAAGAAACAGTTATGGGATTTATTTGTTACAAAACACCATAACAAAACAGAATATTGCACAAAATATTCGCATTTTGTATAGTTGTCTTGAATCTCGCGGGCTGGCCACGCCTGTTTTAAAAGATCAGATACTTCTGTTTTAAGATGAAATTCGATGCTAAATAACAAATTGTGTAGAACGTTGGACGGTTAAGATTATACTAAATGTGGTAAATTCAGGGTTGAGTTCAATGAAGTCACCTTTAGAGTAACAATTATTTATTAGCTTAGGTTTGGTTACACAAAGACAACAAATATCATTAGCAAAAATTAAAGACAATGGACAATTTTTCATAGCGACCACATTCATTCCTCACCTGGCATGTACTGAAGTTCAGTGGTCTCTAGAGGGCGCTTCTGCTCCTGGGAAGTCAGTTAGTAATTATGACAATAGCAGCTGCAAAATTACAATATAAATTTTTACGGAAAACGAATTTTTAAAAACTTTTCTACTCAAGGAATAAATCAAAGTGCTAAAATAATACCACAAACACTTATAATACACATATGTTCAATAATAATTATTATTATTATTATTCATATACTTAACAAATTATTGCGATATTTTTATAGTTCACATTTCAAAAATCTTTAAGGAATCCGACTACGTTCGAAACCTTGATTTTGCAAAAGCGTATAAATGGATAATATTTATGATATTTAGAGTCATTTAGATTAGAAAATGTATCTAAAATTGTTTTAAGAATAGTATTACAATAAAAAATTATTTAAGTACAATATTTTGACAAAAAATGAACATAGAAAACCCATTTTCAAAATATTCTCCTTTTGCGAAAAATGCTTCTATTATAATAATATTTTGCCTGTATATAGCTCAGACCTCTGTACCGAGGCTCAACTAGAATTTTTGAAATATATTACTTAGAAATGGGTTTATCCATGTTTTACGACAACAGAAGGGAGAAATTTTAAGAAAAAAATGCCGATAATTATATATTTCAAATGGTTGTAACTCTGAAAATAATGAGAATTTTTCAAAAATCATAGTTGAGCCTCTGTACAGAAGTCTGAGATATATACAGGTAAAATATTATTATAATAGAAGCATTTTTCACAAAAGGAGAACATTTTCAATAAATTTTGTTAATTTTTTTGCCGAAATATTGTCTTTAAATAATTTTTTTTTGTCAAAATGTCCTTAAAACAATTTTATACATGTATTCTAATCTAAGAGACACTAAATAACATGAAAATTATCTATTTATGCGCCTTTTTAAAATTACGGTTCCCCGAACGTATAGTCGGATACCTTAATTCAGTTCTTTACTTTTGGATAAAAATTAAGAAATGAGCCGCAAATGTCACAATCCCTTCAACTGATGAAAATCTCACAACAAAATAATAAACAGACATCTTTTGACCTAACGGAATAATTTTTTTTCTTAACTCCTTTTTTTCATTTTCCGAGTTTTACTCCACAGAGTCCTGGAATTAAGGTTAGCAAGAGGGAATTCCAAGATAATTCTTCATAAAACAAGTTGATTACTCTACCAGGAAAAGTGCGCGCTTTTTTTTTAAGGAATAGAAAAAATTAATTTTTCGAACATTTTTCATTCTCTTACATCCCTGGGTCCAAACATAACGATCGTAACCCATCGGTCTGATGACCCTATGCAAAGGATTATGCTTCAGTGAGCGAACCTCAGAATAGATTATCTACTTACAGATTCGAACGTTCTTTTTTCATAATCAGTTTGTTCCCTTAATGATTGACCCACATTTAAAGAAAGAAAGTGGTCTGCGTGAACTCTTGAACTCGGCATTGATCTTCAGAGCGCTTCTTAAAAACCTATAACCACTATTTTAATTTTAATTTCGATTTTACTTACGCATGGAAGTGTGTATTTTTTAATTCTATTTCTATGTAGCGCTTTCGCGCCTAGATGATCTCTTGTTATAAATAGAGAATTTCTTTATAATATCTGTTAGTCTGTCGTTCTAAATCAGTTTGGGGGTTGTTCGGCTGGAAGGTAGATGTGCTTCAACATGAACGTAAGTCATCATTTTGTGTATTTTGAGTGTTGATCCTTTATTTTTGTTATTATTATTTTTTAAATGTAACTTAAAGCGAGAATTTTAGTTCCGTATTGAAAATATATGCATATATTGTTGCATATATTCTGCGTTTCAATTCTTTCTCGATGAATGTTTAAAAGAAATTTACATTATTCGTTATGAATATATAACAGTAATTAATTTTTTGTTCCATTCGAGTGCTTGAAACGTTAATGAAAAAGAATAAATATTTTCCCTATAAGGTATCCAACTACGTTCGGAACCGTGATTTTGCAAAAGCGTATAAATGGATAATATTTATGATATTTAGTGTCACTTAGATTAGAAAATGTATAGAAAAATTGTTTTAAGAATAGTATTACAATAAAAAATTATTTAAGTACAATATTTTGACAAAAAATGAATATAGAATGACCCATTTTCAAAATGTTCCTTTTGTGAAAAATGCTTCTATTATAATAATATTTTGCCTGTATGTAGCTCAGATCCCTGTACAGAGGCTGAACTAGAATTTGTGAAATATATATTGAAGTGGGTTTATCCATGTTTTACGACACACACAACTGAGGGGAGACTTTTTAAGAAAAACGCCGATAATTATTTCAAATGGTTGTAACTCTGAAAATAATGGGTTTTTTTTTAAAAACATCAGGACCCTCTGTACAGAGGTCTGGCCTATAGGGGAAAAAATATTATAATAGAAGCTTTTTTCAAAAAAAGGAGAACATTTTGAAAAAAAAGGTTTTCTAAGGAAATTTTTTTTGCCCAAATATTGTATTTAAAAAATTTTTTTTGCCACAAAGACCTTAAAAAAATTTTTATACATGTTTATAATCTATGACATAAATATCTTTAAAAATTATCCATTTATAAATTTTTTAAAAATCAGGGTTTCCCGAACGTATGGATACCTTAACAAAGATAAATTTATTATTCATCTCCAGCCGTATATAAATATGCAACTTTTTTCTGCATCTCTTATTTTTCCAAAAGTGTATTACTATAATAATTATTTAAATCATTTATCAACTATTTAAGTTATTAGTTTTTATGATTTAAAAAACAATTTCTTATAAATTAAATTTTGAAAAAAAAATATTTCAAAGTGTTATTGTCTATTTTACTAGTCAATTTTGAGGCAAAAATACTCTATTTTATTCTGCTAAATACACCCGGCTCTTTTTTTTATGCGGTAGATATATTCCGACAACCGTGCAAAAACAAGGTGTAAAAAAAATAGATGCGACATACGGTAAATTTGAGGAAATGTTCTACATATGTTCTACATATTTGCGATCCAAGTTTCAATGATAATTCTCTTCGAGCCCCCTCCTCCCCATCCAAACAATATCAGTGTATTGAATTCAACAATAATATACTTTGACGCTAAAACTACAATATGACTTTAATTATAACAGTAAAAATTATCGAGATAAGTATTAAATTTTGTATATAACTTTATATATGACAAACCCATGGGGTCACTGGAAATTATTAAATCTGTTCTTATAATTTCACAGTATTAAATATCAAATACATTGTGCATTACTGATACATTTATGAGTATTATATCAGTATAAATATGCACTTTATTTTTTATTATGTCAGAACGTATTTTGTTTTGCCTCCTTTCAGTAAATTATGTTGATATAATCTTTTGTTTTCGACTTTTTGATATACTCGCGCCCCTATGTAGGGCATTTACGCCCTTCTAGGGGCGACAGCCCCACAATTTGAGAAACGCTGGCGTAAGATGAAAACAACCCCCCCAAAAAAAAAAAAACGTGCAAAAAAGTAGTAATGAAATACATGCTACATATTTAAAAAAAAAATTCCTTTTAATAGCAAAATTTTTTTAAAAAAATATTAAAAATTAGTGTACAGTGACAATTTATTCTACAAGTACATGCAACATATAAAAATTCAATTTAAAATTAGAAATAAAACTACTAACTAACAAATACGAACTGGATTTCAGAAAGGTTATCCGTAGATATATCAGATATGTCTAGCACAACTTTGACTTCGATTCTAATGAAGAATTTCGTTTGCGCGTGCAAAAGAACAAAAATTATTTGACTTTTAAAAATTCTTTTTAAATTGATAGGGAAACCCTGTTGTTTAAAAAACGGAAAAAAATTATCCTGTAAATAAAGAGTTGGGTACTTTTATCGTAGGATAATTCATAATACAAGTAAAAAACTTGCAAATATTTTTCCTTTTATCAAATATATAATACTACCCAAAAATGCTCATCGATAATATATAATGCATGATTTTTTTATGTAAAAATACATCACTCTATAAATAATTTCCCTTCAACAATGCATTTGATTCCCAATTGTACATTTGGAAATCTTTTCTGTTCTTTCTTCATTTATGATTGAAGAGAAATATCTATTTTTCTATTAAGCAATATATATTTATTTAGAATTTCGTTGAAGGTGTTCCTTTCGTAAAAAACCAAACATAAAAGGTTTGTGGGAGACTGTTCTTTTAGTTATATAGAAAAATATATACTATACGATAGTTAAATTTCTGAATGACTTTTATGCCCTTCATTATATTTATTTTAAAATATCCGTTTTTAAAAACACGATAAAATTTAATAAAAACACTGAAAAATATCATTAATGCAAATAATCATAACAGTTTTATGCAACTTGTAACAAGTGTTAGGCGCAGTGAAACTGCACAATCGCTCACTCATGTAACTAAAAATAATGAAATTTTTTTTTTAAAACCCCTCACCGAAATTGCATTACTCTTTACTCGTATCTTGGCATAAGTTTTCCATTCTATTATTGTAATGCTCATTTTTCTAAATATGCAAGAAACTTTTTCCTCCCTGCTCTTAATGTATGCTGAAATGCATAGATATTTAAAATAGAAACAATCTCCAAAACTGGAAATCCTTTTTAGAATCTTCCAATTTATTTTTGAAATAGATGTTTTAGCCCCGACAGATTTAACGTACGTTCCCCACACGGGGGGCTTCGTAACTAGGTACCGA